>LKNJ01002871.1:0-53277 GCA_002120245.1 Maccullochella peelii | reverse complement strand
TGCCCTGTGTGCCCTGTGTGCCCTGTGTGCCCTGTGTGCCCTGTGTGCCCTGTGTGCCCTGTGTTGTTCCTGAGTTGGATGAATTTATGGTGCTCTTGAGTTATCTGTGTTTGGACTTACCTGCTCAGTTTTCGGCCCGCCAGTGTCTACACTTGTGAGTTGAATAAATGTGTTAATCTGCTTTGAGCCTCCGCTGCTGTCTGCTTTTGGGTCCTTCTCCTGCTACCATCTACACTCACCCTAACAGTTTTTTTCCTTTTTGTTTTCCTTTGTAGTTTCTTCTTCATTTTTTTTTTTTTTTCGTTGGTTGGTTTTTCTTTGTCCAGTTTTCATTGGAAATACTTTCTACCAAAGAAATAGTCCCCCACAGTGAGGTCTTTTGATTCTTTAAGCACATTGTATTGAGGTGGCAAATAAAACTCTGCATGAGTAGATGCCACTAGAGGTCGTTCAACCCTGTGGCCACATAAGAACATTGATATTGGACGATTCTGCCAAACCTTGGATTATGTTCAATGATATTTTTTTTATGTCCAATGCCAACATTTTTCTTTTTTTCAAATTCTCACATTCTGCAATATCTGTGCATGTCAACTATAGTACGGTTAAGGTTAGGGAAAGATCATGGTTATTGAAAATACAGTTTTCTGTCATTTGAATGAACCAACTCTTTAAGCTGTTGTTTGTGCCTGTTTTGTCAGCTTGGATAAGCAACACACAGTTCCTTGTAAGCTAAATTACAACAATGCTCACTGCCATCAGCCCTTATCTCTTCACCTTCTGACCCATCACGTCATGTTAACTTGTGTGTCGTTACATTAGAGCTGGTTCCCTCAGTTTCCGATCCATTATTCATCCATTTCAGCTTTCACACACTCGATCTTTACTGCCTTATCACACTTAACAGTCGTAGGTTAATGAAAGCTCTCACTTTAACTAAGGATGACGAATCACAGCAGACAACACCCTGACATTGCAGTGACCCTAAACTGTGTGTGTGTGTATGTGTGTAGATGCTGAAAAATCTTACTGGTAGTTCAGGAGGACTGTGAGCAGTGTTATACTCATTATTGTAGCATTACTGCTCTGTTCCAGAAGGTTTATCATCAGAAAGAGCTACTCCCCTATCAGTACAAGTCACATTTACATTTATTAAGGTGCACCACACAAGAATTCTATCATTTTATTGCTCTCGATTGGGGGAAAAAAAAAATCCCACATAAACATAGGGGAATAAAAGCTTAAATCCAGTAAATGATTCTTCTGCAATTTATTAGCTCTGTAGCAGTGCCTGCTGTTCCCCTGAGGTCTCATAGCTTTTCTCTTTCATTTGTCTCAGTAATGATTCCTAGTATCTTGAGAAGCCACTCAGGCCAAGAAAACATTTGTCTTACTGCAGTGAAATGACAGTCAGTTTTAAAAGACCTGGTGAGATCAGATTAGGCCAGCATTCAGAGGAATTGACCGTTTGCTAAGCCTGTAGTTGCTGTTGCTATGGATGTCGAGCTTTCCATTCTAGCACGACACATATGCATATTGAAACAGTTGGTCCTTGATTTTAGACAGAGGTAGGCAAAAGCAGGCTTCTCATTTGTAGCCGGCTGAAATGACAACTATTGCTGACAGATTTTATCGCTAGCTAACTAATTAAGCTAGCATTAGCTCAGTGAGTTGGTTGAAAACACCGTCCCCCGGCATACTTTTGAAGGTAAACAAGAACCCTGTAAAAGAGGTCTTAAAAATGCTTGATGGCTACATACATGATCTAACGCTACAAGACTGAGGATAAAGCTGCATGTCCGCAAAACAGTGTGTTTTCACTTTCAATGTAATGAGAGAAAAGGCCTTTAGAGTGAGGACTAACCGGTGTTCTTGTCATTACGGTTGCTATGCTATTGGACAATTGCTGTGTGGGGCTAAAGCTTTGATACTTAAGTACAAATAATAGACTATATAATATGTATACAGTCTATGGTACAAACCCACTATATCTATAGTGTGGATGCACATCTTTCAGTGTCTGAGCTTCACTCCTCCTCACGTCTATGTTTAGGTGATTGTGGGTGTGAGAAGTGTGCAGTGGTGTGTTTTCCCCTCCAGCTGGTGGCTTCACGCCCCTCTTGTCTCCTGTCATCAGAGTACTGGCCTGGGTGGGGAAACATGTTGCTGTTCTGTTTCCTGTACAGCCGGCTGGTGTCTAAAGGGCTTGTCACACTCAGCTGAGACTCGTATCACACCTAGAGCTTTCCCACATACACCTACTCAAAGTGACCTGGGCAAGACTAATGAGCACAATACTGACCCAGCTGGTATCACTGCCACAATCACGCTCCCCTTTTGGGGCCTCTCTAAATGACCTTTTAATTTTTTTTAAAATCCTGATTTAGAAGATCAACAAAATGTACCAATGTACCTTCAAGGCTGTTCTGTTAATATGAAGAGGCCTCAGTGAAACTCTGGAGTGTCACATTATCACAAACCTACAGGTGAAGCAAACACGTGTAGTAAACACTGGTCAGGCGTACAAGTGGTTTTACAGTTTGTGCAACTCTTCTGCGTCTCCCTCATCTTTTCAGTCAATTATATCTTGAATTTTACCATCAAAATCAAACTCTAAAGCTCATCACATATAAAGGTCTCCTGGTGCTCCCAACAAAGCAGTTGTAAATGACGATTATGGAGTGAAATCATACAAGTATTTTGGCTAAATTAGCTCTCGCCTGTTAGGGTAAAAATGAGTGTGTCATTTAGCCTGTAACAAATGCTACAGAAATGTAATAACTTTTTCCAGTAATGAGTAGTGTAAGGCATTACAATTTGTAGTCTCTGTTGGACCTTGTTTACCCAGCATGCATTTTGCTGGCACGGTGAAGACTCACAGGCTCGATCCAGACTCCAGAGCCCGAAGGCTGGATATGCAGTGCAACATATTTCATGCAAAATTGCTGGGTTGTAACATGAATTTAAATGTTAGAAAGCACTGTTACTTAATGCGTATTACACTCAATAGATGACAACGGTGTGTGTTGCCAAAGTGGCAGCTGTGGCTTAAGTGACCATGCTCAATGAATACTTGTTTCTTAGAATTACTTATGGACTAAAATTAGGATCTTTAAGATTTTGAGCTTGTGAAATGAAGTTCAGCAATGAATGTAAATGTGTAAAAAGGTCCAAACAGAATAAATATGCAGATGTGTAGTTGTAGAAACATTTTGACATTTGTGTAAATAATTAATAAATAAATGTTTGAATGAAATTTATGCACAAATTATTTCTAAACATCTTTTCATTTTAGCCCATAGGGACGTAACTAAGAGTACAGTGATTTCAAATTTAAACCTTTCTCATGCATTTCATGAAGATGGCAGATGCCCCTCATGTCAGGATTCATGGTCTGTTTCTTGTTGTGTTTTTGATTTGTAGTCTTTGTGGGGTTTCCTGTTTTATTTTGTAGTCTTGTTTCTAGTGTGCTCCTGCCCTCATGTCTCTGTCCCTGATTGTCTGTTGATTAGCCTCACCTGTTCCATGTTACTCACCTGCCCCTGATTCCCTCGTTAATCTAGTCACCTATTTATACCGGTCTCTGTGCTTTGTTTCTTGTTGGTTCATTGTCTAGTGTCATGTATTTTGTGTTCTGTGTTCAGCGCTTCTGTGTATCCGTGTTCCCTGGTTGATGTTGCTGTTTTTCCCCATGCCTACAATTTTGGACTTACCTGTTGTTTGGCTTACTTGCCTGCCTGTCTGTCTGCCTGCCTGTACCACAAGTAAGATTTCATTAAAACCTTTTAAACTGCTCTGAGCCTCCGCTGTGTGCATTTGGGTCCTGCTCCTACGCCTGCTGAACCCGTACCCCGACACCTCATTGTTTCTCACAACTCCGAATTGGTTTTGGTTGGATGTTTATCTTTGCTGTCATCTATTCCCCGTAGAAAATAATTGTATGTGTTCCTCAACCCACCTCCTACCGCACTCCCACTGGGACACAGTGCATTATGTGCTGACTTATTTTTTATTTTATTTTTTTTTCCTTTTTGCTCCAGCAAGTGGTTTCGGCAGTCAGAGCAGGTGTGAACCCTTCAGGAAATGCATCCAATCAGACGAGCCTCTGGGACATCAGTTCCTCCTTTTTCTTTGCTGGGACAGTTATCACCACTATCGGTAAGAAGAGTAGTTTCTGCCTCTTTAACAACTCGCACCTCATTTTGTTCTCCTTGCTGAGGCTTCTGACAATAACTTGCACTATTTGCATGCATTTGTTTGAAAATGCAAACAAAATGTAACAGTGTTTACTTTTGAAAATGTAGAAACATTTTTGGTTGAATGTTGGAAAGTGCGTTATCAGCACAGTTAACTTATATTTTTTTCCAGCAGCAGAGGCACAATGCAAATTTGAGTACCGTTTTGGCATGAAATTGCACTTGCATAGCAAAATTACACTCGCAAAACCTTCATCAGCTCCTTTTCCAGATTGTGCTTCATTGCACCCCATGTTTGTGCTTTACTTTGCACTTGCTCCCAGTTTCACAAAAACAGAACCTGTTATATTTATCACCAACAAAACAGAAGATGTTTTCTACTAGTAATTCACAACAGAAATTAGGTCTATGAGCTACAAAATAACTCTAACTGCAAGTACCTGAAGCATGGTCCAAGTACCAACTGGAACCCGAAGGTTTGCAGACTCAGGAAAAGCAGGAAGCCAAAAAACATTGCTGAATAGGGCTTAAACAGGTGGTGTCATACATGTTTGTTTGCTTGGGCAGGCTCTTGTCGCACATGGGAGAAGTTTGCCTTGACAGTTTTCTGGCAGAAAGCTGTCAGGTGATGTAACCTAAAGGGCAAAGTGGAGAGGATGTTGGGGGGGGGGGATGAGTTGGTCAAACACCCCACTTTCACCCAACAGGCTACTGTTTGTGTCCCGTGTGAGATTAAACTTATGTTAACGCAAACCAAAAGTAGGTTAGGTGCCTAAACCTAACCAAACTGCAACCGTTTCACAACGTTAACCACATGTCAGAAAGGCTTTCTGACAGAAAGCCTTCAAGACAAACTTCTCCCACATGCACTTTTGTCCCAGCCTTGGACCATAAGAGTCGTGCGATCTGTGTCTACGCTTAAACTTAATAATTTTAGGCCTCATTTGCAAGTTTTGATGTGCGGCCAAGGTTAGGTACTCTTCTCTGTAAATACACTTAAACTCCTATTAATTCACAACAGAAATTAAGTCTGCAACTTAATAATAATAATAATATGCAATAGATCAAAAAGTTAACGTATGTTGGCGATAATGGGGAGGATCTGAGATATCTACATGTACTGACTTTCAGTGCATATAGTCAAAGCTGCAGTGGGTTTTTTTGTTTCAGAGATGTGGCAGAACTTTGAAGTTTTTTCTTTTCTAAATCTGGTGAACTGAAAAAGAACTGTAGCCTAAAGAGCAGAGCTTAAAGGGATCTGACAGAAGATGATTTTTAAGGGCCTGTGCTGATTTGATTTGCTCTTAGTTGCTGTAGTATGTAATCAAGGAGCTGTCTCTCTCTGTCACCTCCAGCTGTAAGAGCTTACTAATCAGGAAAACGGAACAACACACACAGAGCTAGTCTGACAGCTCATCTGGCTCTTCCAAGCGGACCTTGACAGATCGGTGCTTCTGTTCAGTGAGCTGTTGGGTTCTATTTCACATCTCTACTTGTAGCATCCTGTCGGAGCTCATTCTCCAATCAGAAATTGTAATACCCTGAGTTGAAATGAATTGATTTAGCTTCCTGGTTGGGAAATTGGTGAGTTTGTTTCAGATTAATGGTCATCATGTGTAGTGGGCAGAATGCAATCCTGACGAATATTTTGTCATGAAATTGCGCATGCTAACCCAAACCCCGCTTCAGCCCCATTTCCAGATTTTGCTGCACTGCAGGCTTGTGCTCGTACCAAAGTTGCAAAAATTGATTGGCCTCGGCAACAGCACATCTAGTCTTATCTGGCTCGTCCAAGCAGACCTTAACATATCATCTCGTCTGTTTGGTGGCCTCCACTTCACATCTCCAGGATCCTGTTAACTTGATTTTGCCCTCTGAAAATACATGTGCTTTTTGTATAAGATTAAAGGTAATTGCATGTAAGCTGCACTGTGTTTTCCCCTTTGCTCACCTTCTATTGAGACTCAAGCTTGCTCTTTAAAAAAGGCAGATTTACTGATTGTTTGACTTGAGTGTTGTTTTCTCATGAAACGAGCTGGGAGTTTGATTGCCGAAGCAGAGAAAAAGGTCTAAGGCTTTAATTTTGTTTTCATAGAATTGCTGTGTTTTCAAAAAGAAAAAGGCAAACCTCTAGATAAGGTTGCAAAGTGAAGGTGCACAGAAATGGAAATCATGGTATTTTTGGTCCATAGCAGAGTGCTTGAGTTTTTATAGCTTTGATTTTGCTGCAGCAACCTCAGTCCCAGGTGGTGGTGCGTGTGTGTATCACCTTCGATGCTTGTTAGTGTTAACAGCCCATAAATGCTGTGCGATCTGGTGGCAGTCATAATATCTTTGCCTGATTGGTACAAAATGTGCTGTGGCCATTGCTGCTACGCAATGAAATCATATTTCAGCCATTGTGTAAAGTCTTTATCAGTCACCAACAATTCAGCAGGCGTAGCAGACATCAGTTTGCTCCCCCTCTCTGCTTCCTTCTATTTGTATGACTTTACTTGATTCAGCTAGAAGTGAGTGAGCCAGAATTCATATCCACAGATTGACTTATTTTTGCAGGCCTCCTTAATTGAATGTGCAGTATTGTGGCAAAGCATCCCCCCCAACACACTTCTTTTCATCTATGTACTTTATCCAGGAAATGAACTATAATAACCTTTCTTGCCTCCCCTGAGAGTAAGAGGTGCAGTAACAATTGATCTCGCAGTATCTCTTGCCAGTGGGATTCCTTAGTTTAGTCTCTCCTGTTTCCTACTGAAATTCACATTTCCCATAGTGTATAGATCAAAACAGATCTCATCATTATCTGTTTGTACAAACTTGCCCCCCTGGGAGCTGTTTGCAATGGAGCACAGGTGTCCTGATTCCAAAAACATATTTTATTTTAACACTTCATGTGTTGTACAGTACCATGAAAAAATGTCTTGAATCTGAATGAAGGGCGACATCCTAGTGTGTCTAATTACAGGGAGACGATGAGACAATGTTTCCCCAATCAGATACTTTAATACCACCGTGAACCCACCATATTGCAGTCTCTTTTCGCAATTCAGTCCAAAAACAACAAAACCAGCACTGTGTCTGTAACAGAAGCTAATAAAGTCACTACAATTAAATATTGTGCTGCCTAGCATCACTTAATGAGTTTAGAAGGAAGTCATTAAGCATTTATTGTCTACTGCAATTTCATTTGTTCCTTCAAGAGATGGTACAGACCCTGATACATTGCTGCATGTGATCATTACATAACCGAGTCAGTAGTGTCATGTTATGAATGCAGTGATTCGGGGCCCAAACAAGTGGGTTTGTCCATTCTGAGGCTTTAGCTCAAAGTGGAAATCTTAAGGTCAATGTGTTATTTATGCAGGCACCGAAGAAAGTGTGAAAGAATGACTTATTGTTATTTAGCAGAATGTGTTCTGAAGTTGTAAAAGTCAAACTTCAGTCAAATATGTCTTCTGAATCCTGAAATCTATAGTTTTAATACAAATTAGTTTAGTTTCTTTATTTTTTACATTTTTAACGACTTTCCAGTGCTGAATGTCTTTTTAAAAATGTTTGTTTAACCACATTTTGATATTTTTATCCTATTTGAATACAAGGACAGTCGGCTCTCTGAATGCCACCCTCTTATCCCAGTGCATGACACTAACTCTTTGAGCTTGCTCAGTGTAACTTGCTCTTCATCTGACAGTGATAGCAGTCAAAGGTGAGCAAAAATTAATCTGTTAAAATCGGTCTAAAAAAATAAAAAAAGTGCAGCTTCAAATGAGAGGAGAGCTGCTGTTTTGTTTGTTCTGCAATGGCACCCAGAGGTGTTAATCCAGCATCCTGTCTCCTGTTGAATTAATCAGGAAATAAATTAGACTTGATTGACAGTTTTCACATTTAGTGTCCAATGTGAGACTGGGAAGTCATTAGAAGGTACCCTGCAGCACCTATCCTGAGATAAATGACTGCATTAATGGAGAAGAGTAGTTGTAGTTCATTATGCAGACCCCTTATGAAATGTTAAATAATGAAAGTCATGTTTCTGAATGTGTGTGTAGTCAGGTTTACATAGGCGATAGGTCTTGAAGGTTTTTGTTTACAAGGACACACAGTTCTATAATCCGTCTGCTTTTCTAGCTGCACATGAGATGAAAGGCAGTGAACCGGCGATGGACTCACATTTGTGTGTGTACATACAAAGGCCCATGTACAGCATACTGTATTTTGGGTGTTAATTTCTTTTTCTTAAGTTTCCATTCACATCAGAGTTGCTTGAGAACACAGGGCGTAAATTATAAACGCGTGTCAGTGCTTTTAAACAACTTGCATCTCTCACGAGTGAAATTTCTCAAAGCTCTTCTACTGCGCGTGTCTGCAGTGGAGTTATAACGCAGTTAAGCTTTGTCAAAAGTTTTCTTGTCTACCGAGTTTAGTTTAAACTGATATGACTTCTTCTGCCACCTTTGAAAACATGATGCGCACAGATAAGATGTAGAATGTGCAACAAATAGAAAACATACACTGACAAGTAGTGGTAACATTTGCTTGTGCTACTATAGTGGACAAGGACCACACTTCCCAGGACTGTCTTTTAGCGCCTTATTGAAAGAAACCAGCATAACTGTACTAGTAGACAAAGAATTCACAGGATCTCTTTTGTGTAAATGCTCTGTGCAACACCATGAGCAGAGTTACAAAATGCTCCATGCTGGTTTTTACAGTATACTCTGTAGCACTGCAAACTGCCACACACGTTTCCATCGACAATCTTCTCTTCTAATTAACAGATTTTATGCATAAAAGTAAATAAAACCGTAGCTCCGAAACGTAAAAACATCAGTTAATTTACTTTACGTTTGTTTTAAGAAACTTAGTCACGCATATAGCAAAGACACAGAAGGTAGAGTGAAGAATCTTCCAAGGGGAAAGTCTACAAAGAAAAGCTAGATAAAGTTCTGAAATAAAACAAGCGCTATACTTTCTGTTAAAACACAGAACATTCACTTTTTTAAATAAAGTGTACGAATTAGAACATATTTATTAGAACAGCCTGTACCCCTTATTGAATTTACAATGTCCTGTTCATAACTTACTAGGCTGCAGCTAATTTACACTCATTTGGAATGAAATGCTGCCTGATGAGCTAATTAACTATCCGTCTCCTTTCTGGCAGGATTTGGGAACATCTCTCCTCACACAGAAGGTGGCCGGATCTTCTGTATCATTTACGCTCTGCTGGGGATTCCCCTATTTGGATTCTTATTGGCTGGCGTCGGGGACCAGCTGGGGACCATTTTTGGGAAGGGCATTGCCAAAGTAGAGAAGATGATTGTGGTGAGCTCCTCTGTTTCTCTAAGCTTGTTTTTGTCTCTGAATCATTTGTGTTTACCTGTGTGCAATGAGCTATTTTAATGTAGGCAGCACAGTCACGTTTGACTTGATTATCCAGGCAGCTGTTGGCATAGTACTATAGTATATTGCTGGGGCTGTAAAGAACTGTAATATCCAAGTGTCAAAGTTAAAGCTGCAACATAAACACTCTAAAACACTAGAGCTGAAGATTCACATTCAAAAGTGCAGGATTTGTGTTTTTTCCTCAGACTTCAGCAGTCAGCACTTGACTGTTTGGAAGAAGTGGAAGCAGTTTTGGGGTTGCCATGTCAACAGATTCCCAGAAACTAATCGACAATGCAGACAGTTTGTTCCTGTACTGTGAGCCCAGTTGTTTTAGAGCAAAGAGAAGGATTTTGGTGTTTCTGTTGCCTTTTGGGCTGAAATTGCTGGATTGTTGCCATTTTTTTTATGGCAGTGGAATAAACTAGCAGCACAACAGATCGATACTCTGAAATAATGATGGTACGTTTACTTGCCACATTGCAATTCACACATTGACTTCTGTCCATATACAAGCATGCACAGTATATACATATGCACACGAACGAAAATACGCGACACAGTTCTGCCAGAGCAGTTAGAAGGCACCATTAGTCACGTTGGACACAGAGAATATAAATTGACTCTGCTGGACAGTCTGGTTGGTGGTTAGTGATTAAGTTTCTCCTGGAAACTCAAAGGTTTGCCCTTAAAAAACAAAGCAATCAAACAGCTGCCCAGTGCACAAGCCAATAAGGATGATATCTGACAACAGTGACTGTCAAGATCTAAAACGGATTAAGTAAATAAGTAAACGCAAGGAAAAGATGTGTTTTTCCTATAAGAAATACACATCCTTAAAACAATGGGGAGGATTTTCCAGCACTGGGGGCATATGACACTCCAGTGAGTTCATTGATATAATATGGAGCAAGGCCATGAAGTGGTTTGAAAACAAAGACCACCTGAATCTCTATAAAATGGCATGATGTTCAAAAGGAGAAGAAAATGTAAAATTGGTGTGCTGTATGCTAAAGAGAGTGCACAGATGCTACCAGTTAATTTTTCTTCATATGCGTGTGAGGTGGTGAGAAGCTGTTTGCATCCATGTTCCCAGTCGATCTGGGTGTCAGAGGACTGCGAGTCGTGTACAGTATGCTGGCGGAGGAGTCGTAAGAACCATCTAATATCAGGGCCTGATGGGAGGATGGGACTGGAGTCATTCTTTTTCCACAGTGGACCCTCAGTGATTCGAAACAGTTCAGACTGCTGGCGCATGGTGTTGTTGGTACTGACAAGTATCACAGTCTTAGATGCACATGGGTGCTTTTCCAGTAAGGACTTCTGTTGACAGCAGCTCAAGGGGAGGCACTATGTTTCAGCTGTCTTTACGTCCCCGATGATGGAGTCCCCGATGACTAACCTAGTGTAGTCGGAGCCAATAATTTAGGAAAACAAAATACTTTGTCAGTGAACATTTTACTGATACTGTAGGTTCAGTATCAACATTGTGCAACTTTGCAGATAAGTTAATTAATGTTGTTTCCTAATTATGTTATTAAAAATATAACATGGATGGCATTTTGTTTCCCCATTTGCTGTTGCAAATAACTTAACTTTTACTTAACAGAATTTCTAGGAAACGGTGTTATGTGGAGAGACACCTCAGTCTAACCACGGAGAAACCACCTCAGCTTCACTAGTCCCTACTTTGGTCCTGTAAGGCTCACTGTAGGTCTCTTTAAACTTGGTATACTGTACTTTGTTCAGTGCAGCAAGGACATCACAGACTCGGCGATCTGACGTCTGCCTGCTCTTTGTGCTTCCCAGAGGCACTGTGCTGTGGGCTTACATAACTGGAGGGGAAAAGGGCACGATGCACCGGGAACCAGCTGAAAGCAGTCACCTCAAGTGGAAGGGCAGCAGAGAAAATGGCAGCATGCAGAATATGATGCAAAAGACGGAATGTAGGGCTCACGTCGAATAAAAATTCTCATTGTTACAGTTGATGGCACAGGCTGTAACTGCAATGAATCCATTATATCTGCTACTATGTTCTCATGTGAAATATTTTATAGGTCATCATATTACAGCACATCAAGTCACTTGCCATCTCTCCACAGCTCGGGTGGGCGTGCCATCTGACGGTGAAAGTTATGTCACATGAGCTTGGCAGCCTGACGTCTGAGATGTTAGAAAACAGCAAATGTATTCCTGGAAAGGGGGGCAAAGGAAGTGACTCATCACAATGTGAAGTGAACAACAAAAAAGTGTGTGGGGAATAGGCAGCAAGTGTTCATTTCCTTCACAATCATTTGAGGACCAATACCTGTGGACTAAACTGGAAAAAAATGTTCATGTTGACCAATTAAACTATATTGCATCACTAATCACACTGCATGGTAACACAAAACCATCACCCCTAAACCCCCCACCCCCCTAAAATTCAGGCTTATTCACATTCATAGAGCAGAGGAACTTGAGTTCAGAGGCTGAGTGTTTAATTTCTTTCAAGAGTCCCCATCTCATTCCCTCTGATTTCATTAAAAAATCATCTAATCTTTGTATTAACAATTCTCTCCCTACAGAAGTGGAAAGTCAGCCAGACGAAGATCCGCGTCTTCTCCACGCTGCTCTTCATCCTGTTCGGGTGCCTCATCTTCGTGGCACTGCCGGTCGTCATCTTCAAGCACATCGAGGGCTGGAGCACGCTCGAGTCCATCTACTTTGTTGTCATCACCCTCACCACGATCGGCTTTGGAGACTTTGTCGCTGGTGAAAAAGGTCACTTGGTTTTCTGTCTGATTTATAGGCCGTCTTTCATTTTTATGTCTGACGCCCAGTTTAGAATCAGTGTATTTATAGTTGAGTTATTCCTCAGCCAGTCTGACTCAATAGATGTGCACTGCAGCGATACAGTAAGCCTCCCATTGGCTTGCTATTACATTCTGTGCTTCACATTATGATACATCCCTGCAATATGTTTATGCTCCCATCTGTTAAACCAGAAATCTATGCTCATTACTGCCAAAGCTCAAACAGGTCATGAACTGTCTACTCCCAAATTTATAATGGCACATTAAAAGTGTCATGTTAGTAATACATCATAATGATCTCAGGCAAATAATACTTTAATGAATACTATAAATTAGACATAAATTCTGTTTTTGTGTCTTATTTCCGCATTCATCCACATTTATCGGAGCCATCCCATGCCAGTGAAACTGAAACCTGTCACCCACTTAAAGGAAAAGACATTTGGGAAAATAAGCTTATTTGCAGTATCGATCTTCCCAAAATTGTCCCCTTGGAATTAGGTTCTATCTTCAATTTTTGTCAAAATTGAGTTATTAACATATTCTTATTCTGTGCCAACCTATTAACATTATGTGAGGTGTGATGAAGTTGTATGCATTTTTGGACTTTTTATTTAGAAAACAAAAAGGTTCTATACCTATCACTATTGGGAATGCAAAAACTTTGACGCTCAATATCTCAAAATTGCTCAGAATGCCGATGGAACCTTATAATTCCAAGGTGGTGAAATGTCAAACTATTCCCTCAATAACTGATCCTGTAGCAAGGATTAAGAGCACACACTATACATAATACAGAATATACCTGTGTATGTGAGAGGGAAAAGGCAAAAGATGTGTTTGCGCGCGACCACACAACAGGTGGAGCTTGATTTGACCTGCTTGACAGACAACAAGGGAGAGGCAGATGTGAAAAATCACAAACACTTAGCTGCTAGATTAAACTTCCCTTAGCAGGCCTAATGATTAGATTAAGCCACCTGTGCCAACGGCGGTAGTTACAGTAAACTGATCAGCCTGCACTGCGTTTACTTGGAGTGGTGCTATAATGGCTGGTTATCTAACTGCACAGTGAGCGGGCTGGCTGTGCTGCATCACAGTTGATTTATTGAGGGCTCATCCAAAGATGCAGCTCATGGTGGGAGCCACATTTAAATGTACTGAAGGTAATGTTTGCATGTGGGTAGGATTTATATTATCAAGGTATGGTAAGTCCATGCAGCTTCTGTAACATGCATCGAGTATGGCCTCAGGTGCTGTATAAGGCACGTTACAGATATATTTACACATTTAAATCTATATATTCTGCAGTCACTTGTGTCTAAATATTTATGTACGTCTTGACCCACACATAGAGGTAGTTCATTTTCATGTCATGCCAAATTCTGAAAATGTGGTGATGGCACTGTGCCTGATTTTGGACAGAATCTGTTTAACCGACTGGCATGACTCGGGTGCTTCTGCAAGGTGAAATTGCTTAGAGTTGATGTGTAGAGTGTGCAGAAAACGCCTAGTTTGTAGAGGCTGTAAAAATGTAAATAGTTGTGTATATGTATAGCATGTGGAGCCCCCCTTCTTTCCGTTATTGCTAACCCTTGTGGGCACCTGAAAATATGATGTAAGTGTATATTCCTATTTTTTTTCCACTTTATAAAATAAATTATGATAGAAATTCAACTTTCTTTTTCTTTATGATTTCTGGCATAATAACTGTTATACTGCACAAAAGACACTTTTGAGGTCCCCCTACTTCTAGCCATGAGTTTGCTGTTTCCATATAGGTGTAGGACTTATACTGTATATTGCAGTGAAAAACAAGCCCATAGTGGGTAAAAATGTGACTGAAGCAAAAAACACCCCGAAACTGCTTGGTTTTTGAGGGTTAACTGACTGCATCAGGACTTCTTACATTAAAATCAATCCTGCTTGTGTTTGTTCTTCCTCTCAGAATGATAGTTTGGTACGTAACATGTAACCCAGGATTCTGTAACAGACTTGTATAACCCACTTGTTGTGTCTTTGGTTCTGCAGGTGGGTCAGAGAATCCAGAGTATCTGGACTACTACAAGCCTGTGGTGTGGTTCTGGATCCTGGTGGGCCTGGCATACTTTGCAGCTGTGCTCAGTATGATTGGAGACTGGTTCCGGGTCATCTCCAAGAAAACTAAAGAGGAGGTGCGTGCTAATGTGCTGTGAGCTATGTCGCACTGAATGTGGGGGAAAAACCTCTCTAGAGGAGGAAAAACTTAATTTCACCTTGGACGTTTTTCCACAGAGAGGTGGAGAGGATGTTGGGAGCTTTATGCTCATTTGCTGGAGCCCATTTTCACACTTTTAATTCATTTTTTTTTTATTGATCAAGATCCAGCAGTTCAGATAAACCTCAAATTTGCCCCAATACCAAAGATATTTCAGTCAAAAATCATTGCTTCATTATCTGTTTCAAGAAGTTACAACAAGGTGGTTTTAGAAGCTCTTAGACGATCCGACAAGCACTTTGTTTTAGCATACTAAGGCCTTTAAAGACTGCAGCCTGCCAAACGTTTGCATTACGTATGTTTATAGGAAATATAAACCTGCTCGAGAGAGAGACTCTAACTGCATTAGACCACTTCACACTGCTGCTTTATGTTGAACCCTACACACCTCTTCACCAGTCTAAGTAGCCACACATATAATATTGTAAGTGGAGGGACATATGCAGTTAATTCACATGATTCGTGTGATCACATCTGTCTCCCCTTATAGTGACAGAGTAATACCTCCCAGTGCTTTCCAGTTCACTCTTCAAGCCATAAATCTGAAATGATGAATATCCATTCTGGCTGCACCCTGTGGAGAAAATACCATCTAGCAGTCTGCAGTGGGAATCTTTGCACGAGCATAATTAGGAGTGCAGCTGTGGAGGCTGTGAGCTCTAAAGAGAAATACATTACTGAGAGAAGGTTTCGGTGGGAGATTGGGGTTTTGGGGAAGGGGGGCAAGGACAATCAGGCATAGAAAGTGACAAGGAGGAAGCGAAACCACGTACTACGGTGTTTGTGCGCTCGTGTGTGTGTCTAATGTGCGCACACATACAGACACACATCAATTTTAACGTAAGTGCTCAGAAGTCTGCTTTAAACAAGCACACCTCAGAGCCTTTTCAATAATTGAACAGCCTGGAGAAAGAGGCCTAATGCATTATGAAGGCGAGATCAATGATGCTCTTCTCGCCTCTGTTGCCTCTCGAAGACCCTAAACAGACTTCGCCTACCAGATACAGTACATTGTCCCCAGAAACCTGAGCCATTAGGACACGCACTGCTCACACACAAAGGACATTTCTTTTTTTATTGTTGGAGGATCCCGCAGTCAAGTTTAAAAAGTGAAGTGATGGGTGGGTAAGGTGTGAACATGTCTACACCTTGTCACATCTGTACAACATCTCTCAACAGCAATAGCTGCCAACAATTGTGTAGAACAAAGTAGAAATTGCAACACAAAGCTACTTCTAAACCCACTTCTAATCCACAAATGTTTTTTTCTGCTTTTATTCCCATTATCCTATACCCATTCAACAGTCTAGTTCTTATGAGTACTTCCTGGAAAAAAAAAGACTAGATGGTAGTTACTTGAACAGAATCTGCATTAAGTTATAGATTGACATTTTGGGAAAAGTAGAAAAATCTGCCACCTCCTAAAGGTCGCTAATCAATATCTAGTTGTATTGGTCTTCTCATCTAACTCTCAGCAAGAAAGTGAATAAGCATGTTTCCCAAAATGTCAAACTATTGCTTTAAAGAATCATCCCTAATTAACTCTGAATCTGATGCAAAATGGCAATTAACCAATAACAATCTATACGTCATCACATCTGTTCCAAAAATATTCTCCTCAGTTTAGTCATTTTATTTTATTTTTTAAATCTCCAAATCTGCAGTTACACTCCATCACAGATGAACATTTACTGCAAATAATAGATGAAGTTTGTAGAGTTCTTTCATGGGCATCTCAGCCGAGCCATGTTAAAGAACAAGTAAGAGCTGTTAAACAGTAGTCTCAACAGATTAATGGATGTGGCATTTATGTTCATAAGAATGAGGTCCATTAATTATTGGCGAGCTGTTCACATTTAGATGGTCGGTTCTATTAAGCCATTCTGTCTGACGGTGATGAATACAGTCAGAAATAGACATGGGACTTTTGTGCATGTATGATAGGTTATTAACCATTTAAAGGCACAGAAAGATGAAAAATACTGGCACTGCTGTCTCAGTAGTCCCTGTCTCTTTGTGAACATAACTGTTACTCAGCACCTCTAAAGAATTCAAGGATGCATAATGTTTCTTGATGGTTAACTATTTAACCAATATTTTAGCTCCAGAACTACATATTTTATATGCTTTACATTATAATTTTCTACAACAAACCTTTGACTTTTTGATTTCCCAGCAGATATTGGTTTACAATCATTTCTTTGAAAAATTTACTTGCTCTAGATTCCACCAGTATGCTTCTTTAGTGTGCATGCTACCCAGACAACACTTAAAAAACAGACATTTTCTGAAGCTAAACCACTCTGCCACTGTGTGAATGTAGCATGTATGGATATTGTACATGCTACATGTGAACAGGTTGTGCTTCATCACCTGCAGCCATCAATCTTCAGTCTCTCTCTCTAGGTTGGGGAATTTCGGGCTCACGCAGCCGAGTGGACAGCAAACGTGTCAGCAGAGTTCAAAGAGACCCGGCGGCGGCTCAGTGTTGACATCTATGACAAGTTCCAGCGTGCTGCATCCATCAAGCGCAAGCTGTCGTCCGAGCTGGGTATTAACACGTCCATCAACCAGGAAATGACCCCTGGCAAGAGGACGCTGTCGGTCAACCTGTTTGAGGACAGAGAGGCTTACCCCAACTTGACTCTCTCCCTCAGTCCTGTCTCGGGGGCCCTGGCCAGGAATGGCAGCCTCTACCTGAACGGTCTTAGCCCAGACTACGCTGACCGGCGGGAGATCGCCATCATCGAAAATCTAAAATGAGGAGCAGCATGAAAATGAGTGAAACACATCTGGTAGCGGACAGAGCTTACAAACACACATACACACTTTTGTACTTATTGACTGAGCATCTGTGAGACGGGACCCATGCGCATTCATTAAGTGGATTGCGCTCCAATCATTGATTGAAAACCTTGGGAGTGACTTAAACACAGATCAATCATCAAACACCGTAATTTCACGTGCGTGTTTAATACTCACACAAAAACTTGCAGTGTGTTTATTCACAGGTTCCATTCACTCTATGAAACAGTCCGACTTCCTTTCACTATGTCTGTGCCAACATGATCGACAGCTGTGCTAGTGATTGAGCCAAATCAGAAGCATGCTCCAGACAGGAACGAATGATTGTGTCAGAGGCATGAGTTTAAAACTTCTCATGAGCAGGAGGGAAATGAAAGCCCATATTGAGGTAGCAACACACGGGACATCTTGTCCCACAAACAAGTCTATAAACAGACAGAAATATATCCATCAAACTTAGAAAGCAATAGATGTATCTGTGTTCATCTCTTGTTGAATTTCCAGAGGCCCTGAAATCTGCATCAGATTAAGAGAATCCTCACTGCTGAAAAACAGTCCACAAACAACAAGGAACACTTGTTCTTGACGAGGCAGCAGTCCTGTGCTAATACAAAGGAATGTGGCTTTTCTTTTAGTTTACACTTCTTCCAGTGTGAATTTATATGCCTTGCATTCGCCGGTCAATCTGCCCTCGCTGAAGAGATGAATGTCGACATTTTTGTTCCTCCATGACGGACGTTCAGCTTTTCACCCTAAGGAATAATCCACGTGTGCCTTACTGAAAACCCACACTGAACATGTGAGGATGGTGGTGCATGAAAGACTGAGCAATGCTTTGTCTGTCCACTGTACTTGTTATATATGAGCACAGTAGTAATAAAGATAGAATTTCTAAGGCATCTTGGGCAGTATGAAGGAGAGGACATGGATGTTTTTATTAACCTAATTTTAAGAGGAATTTACAGTATCCATAGCAACTGCGTGGAGAAACTTGTCACCTTTCTGTCTGCCAGTGTGATTTAGCCATTTACTACCAGTCTTAATGTGCCGAGATAGTTACATTAACCACACAGTGCCAGGCTCACTGATCAGACCACATTCTCCCCTATACCAAGTAATGTTCCTGCTTTTCTGACAGAGGAATCAGAGAGGTATTCCCTCTGATCAAAGGATCAGGAGTGCTCTCTGTTATTTCTAAATCCTATCCTGCATGTTTCTAGAAATTGAAGCCACTGTTATGTTTTTTTTTTCTTCATAAAACTGAAACCCAGACCCTGGTGCGTCAACACTCTTTTTATTTATTTATTTATTTCCCCCAATTGGAAATAAATCCTGACATGTATGGTACTGTGGCAATGGGAGCTCTGGGGCTGTGAGGCATGCTGAATCTTTACCGTCTTTTCATGATGTTGCAGCTCTCATCGCTCCCTTCAGATATAAAGTTAGGGAATATTTTCTCAGTTGGTAAAGATGAGATCCTTTATGTATTGCCAACACTGAATGTACACCATCAGAAACCTCTATTTGCTGTATATCACTGCAGTGACTAAATTATCACCATAGAGGTCTATGAGTTGCATCACAGAGCACTGATTTAAATAAACGCCTTTCTGCGGCAGATTTGGTGTTGGTTAAAGATTTTGAAAATGGTAGGAATGTCATTGTGGCACAGTTAATATCTCACTCTGATTCTTAAATACTTTTGATGACATTACTGTGTGCAAGGACATTTTGGGTTCTGGTGTCTCCCAGTTGAATGGTTTGGATTGTGTGTCTTATGGTGTTATTCAGTGCTTTTATCCAGCAAGATATGCTGTAAAATTCTCAATACATTTGATAGTGCGATTTACAGTTTGTAGCATTAAAATACATTTATAATATATTACAAGACAGTATGCCATGTGGCAAACCAAGTTTACTTGTCTGCTATACCAAATGTCTATAATTTATGGGTTATCAGGTGGAAAAGAGTATGTTTGTGTTAAAATACTACATTTATTTTTTATTATAGTACATTTCAGGGCAACTTAACATCCTGTATAATTTGATTCCTTAACTAAATGACCAGAACCGGTTGCACCAGGTCTTTGTAAGTTTAAACTATTTATAATTTAAGTGATTACATATGCATTAATAAATAAATAAATCAAAGTAATACCTATATTTATGAAGGACTAGTAGTTAAGTTTAATATATCACTCAGCCTCCTAAAACTGTCTTTACAGATGTTTTCTAGCAGCAGATTACTAGTAAGTCTTTAATCAGGGGCAGGTGCATACTGGGGAGCAGGTGTGACTAATCAAGCAGACACGAGGGCAGCAACTGAAACAACAAAACAGGAAGTGATTTCGGGACGGGACATTTACGAATAGCTGGTGCAACCCAGTCTAGGACAGTATTAGCAGGTTACAAGTTTGCTCCCTTTTTTCTGTTCTGAATCTTCTGGTTTTCTTGAAACGTTGTCATAAGCGTGAGCACTGATTTGTGCAGAGTCTGACTGACTGTAAGGTCATCAGCTGTCATGTGTAATCACATCAAAGAGGAGTCACAAAGAGATTAGTAATAAAATGGATAGAAATAAGGAAAGAAGACTCTTTCAAACATGGTTGGGTTTCTAAAGATCAATCAATAGCATCAAACCCTTACTGTATGTTGTACTGACTTGCAATACACCGAAAGAAAGAAAGACTACTAGTACATTAATGCTGAGTTGCCTGGGGGAAAGCAATCCAAGACTTGGTGCAGCTGCTCAAAGCGAAGGCCCCAAAAGTTGTCCTATTGCTTTTTCCCAGTCGGCCGTGTGATTGACAGCCACTGGGAGGCGAGCTGTCAGCGCTGAGTAAAGTCAAAGAGTGCTGTCGAAGGAGCGTTATGTAATATGTCAGGCCATATAAGGCCACATGTGAAGATATGTGTGCATTATTGTGTTTACAGTAAGTGTGCGTGTGTGCATGAATGAACGTGTGAATGCACGTGTGCATTGGGGTTTGAGAAAACTCATTTATTTTCCACCCACAGCTATTTCACATGGCATCCACTTTTCCCATGGTGACAGTTTTTAATTACGTCTGTGGCTGCATCAAAATCCCAGTTCAAGCATGCTGAATGTATCTGTCCATTCATGACGGCAGAGATGAGTCTCGTTATGAATGTAAGCACATGATTTAGCATTGTGATTTATGTATGCAAAGAAGTACAATTAGCTCAGTGGGTATGCTGTGAAAATAACTACAGTTTTTTTAAAGCCACTGGCCGTCATTTATTTAAAAAAAACGATGCCATTAAAAACATGATTAGGTACTAATTATAGTCATAATCATTATAATAGATAACAGTGTTATGTGGTTTCAGAAAATCAAGATCCATTTTTCAACCACAACTTTGGTTTGGATTCCTAACATTTATCCATGAAAATCTTTTCAAATGAGACCCGTTATGTCAAGGCAAACGTTTACTCTGTGATTTTTAAATTCCCAATAAACCCATCTGTAAAGATTTGCCAATATACATGTGGGGGGGTCATGTGCGCACATGCACATTTAACAACACATTTTTAACAAGGTTTCAACAAGTGTTGCATGCTACTTTAAATGTTACTTCCAGTTTATAGAGACGTGTCTATAATCGCAGGCTTTGCTTTGGTTTTAATAACAGTACGGCAAAGATGTGTTTCCAGTATGTTAAGTTATGTTAATGTTGGTATGTCACCTCAAATCATGACAAAGTTTTCAGAAGGTTTAGAATAAAATATTTTATATGCAAAAAACCCTGAAAGTTGCTATTTTCTTTTAGCTCTTGAAAAGAAGTATGGTGCAATTCTATACTTTTCTTATTGTCAACAAAAAAGACCGTGTGTTAGTGTGTACCTCAATTCATTGACTTCCCCAGCCTGTGTGTGGCACCCTGGGCACTGTAGTTTTCATCAAATGTTACTCAAGCAGTAGTAAATTATGTATTTGTCAGGGACTATTTTCAGCGGTGGATTAATACACAGTATTTCTGGTAGCAGGACAGTGTATCAGGGACTCAAACCTACAGTGCCCATATTCATAGTAATGAAGGAACATGTAACCCAGTGCAACATCATGGTACATTTATGTGTTTTTAAGAATTGTTTAATAGTTTTAGGTCTATTGTACAGAATAATTACTTATATCATCCTTTAGGTACATATACAATACTTGTTAGTACGATCAATTCATTGTTGGTTTTGGTCTTTCCATAAAAATGGATGCTAAAATGTACAAAACATTCTTTCATAATGTGATTCCTGTTTTGTTCTAGCATATTGCATTCCTATGCTGTAGTGTTTTTAATCATCAGAGCCTTATTTTTCATGAAGAATTATACAGCACTTGTCCCAGATAAACAACCTGCAACCGGCTGTTCTGTGCAGCTCAATAATAAATGGATACAACGGTGTTGAACATGAACGCAATGACAGACACTGGCTGATAATGGATCAGGGCTGAGAAACTGATCTGAGTCACAAGTTACAAAATGTTCCTCATGGCTCACAAGCACAGCGTGGATCTAGAAGGCTGCCACTCATGAGTCGCTTCATTGACTCCATTTAATTTGTATATCTTTACCTCATGTGTTTTGTTTTGAGGACACTCTCTTTGTATGGTTTGTACAATAGGACAACTTTCATACAGTCCCTCCTCTACTTTCTTGTGAACAAAATACAGAAATACAACTTGCAGTCTGCAACATAAAGACAAAACCCACTCTGATCAGGGTCTGTGACGGTTTTCCTAAATGCGAACAGACAGGTTACTTAATGACTCTAAAGATAGAGAGTGACATTGCGCGTCACCTCCCAGCCTCTGCACTGTCACCAGACAGACAGGACCATAAGCACATCCTCAGATGCTGCATTACACCGAGAGGACACGACCCAGGACTCTGTGCCCTTCAAATGGGAGCCAGTATGATTCACTGCTGAAGTGATGGTAGACTGGCTTTATATAGACACAAAAAAACAACAGATTTGAGCTCTTTGTTGGCACAGAAGTGATGATTTTTAGATGTTTAAACATGCAGAATCTACAGACTCATTTTGTTGAGGTGTTTGTTTTTGGTAAAATGTTGTGAAACCCCTAAAAATGTTCTTGTAAGCAGTCTGAACATATAGCAGGTAGACTATACTATCTATACCTGTATTAGCCATGCAGTCACTCAAACGGCTGATTGAGATATACTGAGATGCAAAGAGGGAGTATTTTGTATCCTGCAGACAGGCCACCGCAGAGCCAGCCCGGTTGGAGATTGGTTGGTTCATTAGCGATTCTGTCTGTAGTGACTTAAGAGAAGAGCCGTGACTCAGCCACCAACCGCTACCGTCTCGGGCTGGAGAGGTACATGGTGAGAGCGGCAGTTACTTCACACATCGAGAGGGAGCTGGAACTGTGGGTGGGTTGTGTGTGTGTGTGTGTGTGTGTGTGTGTGTAATGATTTCATGTGACTGGTCCTTTGCAGACTGTCTAATTCTTCAGTATTATTGAGCTTATAATTGGCCTCATGTCTTTTTGTCAAGGGGTGCTGCACCGAGCTGCGGTGACCACAATACACACTATTGAATAAATTAGAGTGCATTGGTTTTGGGAATAATGTTCAATTGCCTCCTTTGTGAGACACCCATTATGGCACCCAGCTACTGTATTGACAACCTCAGCTGAATAGGATGTGTGTCGCTGCAGATACATGAAAAGGCTGAGCATTGAGGTTCTTTGGAATTAAATCAGTGTTCACCAATATCTGTTTTGTCTAGACAATAAAGCCTTTAAGGTACAGTACGACATTTTGAGACATAAGCTTACAGACCTTATTGCTGACAGTTAGATTAGAAGATCAGTACCTTACGTCTGTGTGGGCTAACTATGGAGCTGGAGCCAGGAAACAATTAGCTTTGCTTAGCACAGCATAAATACTGGAAGCAAGCCAAGTGATCAAGCGGCCAACATTGCAATAATTCCTTTGAAATTTATCAAGCACATTGTTTTCAGAGGTTAAGAGATTAACTGAGTTTGTTTTTTACTGTGAAGAAACATCTACAATCCAAATAATAAACCAACATTGGTAATTGGGTATTCAGCTCTGCTCTAAAAAAGTAAAACCTGTATTAAACAAGATGATGGCCCCTTATGATGACTGGCCTTTTAAGTCAGATAAACCAAGTCTAACAGGCAACCTGACTGCAAAGACCAACTCTTTAATCCAGAGGGGAATGATTTAAACTTGGACTTTTCCCTGAATTTAACAGCATTTTCCTGTCGTGTTCAGGCTGTTGCAAATAGGATATCCTCTCCTGCTGAGAGGATGAAAGACATCCTTACCTTTACTGCAATACCCTCGGTGGAGCATTTATATATATATATGTATATATATATATATACACTGTATAGAGAAGGTGTGCTCGATAAATAGCAATGACAGCAACCCAATGATATCGCTTTTAGCATACCTTGAATATTATTTTTAGCGAGTAGCTGATGTGCTCTATCATTTTCTCTCTCTCTCATCATCATTTTGATATGTGATTTTAGATAATAACTTATCATTATACAATCTTGTCAGTGCTTACTGTACATTCTCAGTCCTATAACATATAAATGCGAAAGGTATTTCAGAGTATCTAATTGGTTTTACCTCAGACTCTTGCAAATGTTTAGTGAGAGGTTGACGCATCTCTGAGAGGCTGTGGAGCAGGAAGTCTTTGCCCAAGGTCTGGACAGATTTCTATTCCATTAGACACATTTGGGATTTGACAACACAGATGTCAGGATGCTTCTGTGCCCTTGACATTTTTTGGAAACTTTCTGCTGAAATTCGCTTCTCTAGCTATCTCTAGGTTGAAATAGGTTGAAAGAATAGGTTGTCCCAGTTCTTCCTGCTATAAACAATTCACAAAAGTGCTCTTGAGGGAGCTTTCTTTGAGATATGTAGACAATTTCCTACCAGAGGTCATAAGTGGATTGCCTTAATTTTGTCCTAAAAATAGCCAATTCAATTATTTTTTATTTGATATCAGTTCATGAGACACGAGGCGTACCAATAACAGTCACAAGGAA
Organism: Maccullochella peelii; assembly: GCA_002120245.1. Lineage (NCBI taxonomy): Eukaryota > Metazoa > Chordata > Actinopteri > Centrarchiformes > Percichthyidae > Maccullochella > Maccullochella peelii. The sequence goes on along the minus strand of LKNJ01002871.1, from coordinate 28,769 downwards.
ACAGTAAAGCTGGAAATGTAATATAAAGACTGTAACAAATCATGAAGAATGAAACATTCTGAAGCCATAAATAAGTTAAAGCTTTTATTAGAACATGGTAGGAAACCAAAGCAATGTCTCTGCAATACTTTTGCCCTTTAACCCTGCACCAATGGATGTTTTCACATTAACAATGGATTAAAAGACTGCAATGTGAAGGGTGTCACTAGTAATGATGAATCCAGAGTCTGCAGTTCCCCTCAGCTCTACAGAGCGTTTTAGCGTCTTTAAGCTTTGTTTTGGATATACAACCCACAACTTTACTGTTTTGGTTCACTGTCATTGCTCTCATCAACCTCATTTTCAGCAGCAGCAAAACATCTTTGATGATCACACTGTATGCACCCTGTTTTCATCAAAAAAACTCTGATAAACCCACTGTACTCTACCTGCTCAGCACCGAACAGCAGACAGACACAGTTAGCAACTAGCTGGTGAACATAGTGGAGCATTTAGCAGCTAAAGAGTCAGATATTTCCCTCAGTCACTCAGGAGTTGGTTGAGACCAAAGCAGAGCTAAAAGTAGAGTAAATATTGGACTTAAATTCACCAGGTGGCCAGAAAAATTACTCCAAATGAATGATAATGTTGCTAACACATTTGCCATAATAACTTTATAAGGTGATAATATGTCAATGTTGTGTTTACTCGTTGTTCTGCTGCCCTTAAGCAGCCAAATAGATCTATTAATACTGTTTTAAGACAGTCAGACTTAACTAATATTAAATATTTATACATAATATACTTCATTTTCATTTAAACTCAAATTACTATTAAACCGAATACTTAATGTGTTTTAGTTTTCTCTTGAAGTCCGACAAATTTAGACTTGTAGCTTTTAGCTCCATCTGCACTGTTCAGTCAGTCTCAGCAGGGAGCTGTTAAGGCTGATGTGGAGGTCAGTGAGTCACAACAGTTGTCACTGTTTATATATTTTTTAAAATCCATTTTGCCTTCCACATCAGCCAACCTCTGCAGGCTGAACAGATGTCCTTTGTCTGGAAGGTGTAGTGTTAATGTCTGGGTGAACCTGCAGATTCTGTCTGAGGAAAGTCCTTTAACCTCTCTGTGTCTCCAATTCTGCCACTAGTTTGGATATTTCCTGCTAATTCCTGCTACTGGGTTATTATAGCCGTATTATTTATCAATGTAGATGATAAGAAGATAAAATAAAATGTTATAGATTTGGAAGGGAAGATCATTCATCAGGAACAGACCAAGTCCATTTGGTACAACTCGGAACATGAGTACATTGTCCAAAACTGAGGAAAGGGCTGTTTGAAATACACAAAAGAAGAAAGTCCTTCTCTGCTGCTGTATGTATTTACATCAGTTTGGTTTCAGTTTCCTCCCAAAATCCCAAAGACACAGAAACTTGAAATTGCCTGTAGGCGTAAATATGCTGGAAAAGTCTCAAGCTTCCTTAAGTTTGACCTGGATAAACAAGTGCATGAAATAAATAGAAGTTGGTATCTCTGACGTACAATATCTCTAAATGATTTCTCATTTGAAGTCTCTGGTTGACTGGTCTCCTGGCAACCTCACAGTGATGAAAAGGCTCCTGGATATCAATGCGCAACAAACAAGATATAATGTGTTAATTATAGCTATAGAGATGCTGCTAGATGTATATATAATCTTTGGACAGAGTGAGACTAGCTGTGTCCCCCTGCTTCTAGTTTTAAATTCACACATGAGAGTGTGTGAATATAATATCTATATATAAAATATAAATGATTTGTATCCTGTTCCTTTAACTTTTCTCCTTCACGGTACAGTTAATTGTACCATGAAGGAAATAAATCAGACATATAAATCAAGCGATATGACACACAAACCATTTACACCTCCTCAGATCCTGGATGTATAACCAGTATGTTTGTGCCGAAGAATAGAAATTAGACATTTTAAGCGTCTGTAAGTGCAGCTGTTCCTGCATTATACACACAATATAACAGCAAACCCAAAGTTTTAAATGTGCATAGATTCAGCAAAAGTGCATACTGTTCGTTCAGCAAATGCCAACGTGAAGATCCAGTTTTTCAACATCTGGAACATTTTAGTCATCACTTGTCTCATCTTTGTGAATGCGCGAGACTTTCATCAGAGACCTATGGCATAATAGAGAAGAAGGTCAATCAGCAAACACACTGATTAAATTAATGAGACTTGTGTCTGAAGAGTCATTTATTCAAATGATGCACAAGCAAAATCATTAACTAAACTGAAGAGTTTCATTCAAGACTGCAATTAAGATTGAGACATCCTCAATTAAAATGTTTTATAACCACTGTTACACAATGATTACTGGCAGGAAGCATGCTGAGGGTTAAGGCCCTGCAAACAAAATATTTATGTTGCAGGTACGGTTACCGTGCCAACATAAGCAGCTACAAGTAGTGCTGTCAATGAAAGACAGCAAAGCAGATACAATGCTGTAAATCTCTTTGGAAGGAAACCTTTCAGTTTCACCACTGAGACCCGTGATGAAGATGTATGTAACAACTGATACTCGATTGGGAAAAGGCTGTACTATCAATGTGAAGCAAATAGTTTAGCAGGATGCAAAATCCGACATCACAGCAAAGTCACACTTTTTCAGGCTCAGTGCAACAGGTGGGGGAAAAAGCCAAATAAATAATAGTTGCCAATTCTTCTTCAGCTCAAACACTCAGGAGAGAGGCCTGTGATAAGTACGGAAAAACAGAGGGAAGGAAATCTCAAAGGAAATCTCACACATGGATTGACACAAGATGGGAGTCCTAACTCTGTAAACAGGAACGAGTGTCTTGTCACAGTAAAACACAGGAGGGAAGTGAGCAGCGAGCAAGAGCATCCACAGACTGCATCATATCAAATTTTACCTTTCAAGTTCTATTTTACCATCTTTCCTGTACTTGCCCACTCACTGTATGTTAACACTTAACATGTGAGCTCTCTCACATTAAAGCTGCACTAATCAATGTTTTTATATTAAAAATGATCAAATGACTGTGTAATGTGAAAGGGGTCAGTTGTACTGATGAACCCAAAGAGAATTATCACCCGACTATACAGTTCCCCTCAGATCTATAGATGGTAGAGTATTTTCGCATCTTTTAGCTAATCGTCTTGGTTCATACTCATCAACCTTATTTTCAGCCGCAGCTGTTTTCATCAACAAAGCTCTGATAAACCCGCTGTAGGCTACTTAGCTAGCACCAAACAGCAGACAGACAAAGTTAGCAACTAGCTGGTGAACGTAGTGGAGCATTTAGCAACTAAAGAGTCAGATATTTCCATCAGGAGTTGGTAGAGACCAAAAACAGAGTTGAAAGTAGAGAATATTGAATGAGTATTGGACTCATGCTGCATTCACGCAATATCAGCAAAATGTGAAGAACAGGAAACCTCCTGTTTCTTCCAACTTTGGAGTGCTTTTAAATTAGAAACATTTATTCTATTAGCCTTAATATTGTACTTTATTTAGAAGTTACAGCCAGCAATGATAGCTTTTTAGCCATTTTGCTAACAGTTTGTTTGTTGACACTTCTGTAGTTCTTTTCACCAAGTGGCTGTCAGAAATGCCTGATATCTCTGACTCACAAGTCGGAGGCTGACATTAATTATTTTTTTTGACACGCTTTGCTCATAATTACAGTCTAAACGATATGACGTGAACGTGCCATTGCATTCCCCGGGTGGCCAAAAACACAACTCTAGATGAATGCTAATATTCTTGCTCTGTTTCTGCTGGATCTGTATGTAGCCAACAGTTTGCTAACACAATCAGATTTAAAGGTGAAAGTATGTTAATGTCGTGGTCCGCCGCCCCAAAGTCACTGGGGGAAAAAAATCTAGAAATATTGCTTTATGTTTTGGTTCTTTTACATTTATATGAATTCAGACTGTTTGGTGGAAGCATTTAAGATATCGACAGACGGGGGACTCCCTGAAGTCTTAGATATGCTAGCAAAGGGATGTTAAAGTCTCCAGATTATAGCCTCCCTTTACAAGGGTTGTTTGTAATGTAGTTATCTAACATGGTGGTTCCTCTGCAGCTCCCACAGACTTACACTCAACCATTCCTGTAAAGAGAAAAGCTATATTTTGTAAAGTTTGTGTCCTATGTGGTGGAAATCTGAAATTAACGAGTCTCAAACCTGAGAATTGTCTTTGTAAAATTTATTTTTTCTTTCTGCAGAAAGGATCAGACACAGAGTCAACACTCTAGTCAGGAGTCTGATAAAGAATACAATGTATCGTTCTCTTTTATAGAAGAAACATGTGTCACAGAGACATAAGCAGAAGTCTTAAGGGAATCTCCCTAACTGTGAAAGTTCAACCCAAGGTCTGTCGGTACAGACAGCAGACATTTGAAAAAACTGTCATATGAAAGTAAACATGTAGAAGTAAAAATAAAGGTTCTTGGTTTCACAACCTATTTTCTAAGAATACAGAGTTCAGAAGGTCACTTTATGTCATACAAAGTAAAGTAATTTTCCATTACACCTATAGAATGTGAAAGCAGACTCAGACTGTTGATTGAAGGGATTATGTAAACACACTTATATGAGAGGCTCAGCATGAACATGTTTGTGCACACCACATAAAACACAGACACACACAATGGTTTATTACATGTCACAAGCAGTGTGCTGACACAATAACATGCATGTTTGCAATGCATGAGCTTACATAACAAACGTGCCTAAGTTGTATATCAGCTTCCCTGCACTCTCAGCTTATACAATGCCAATCCACATGGGGGAAAATGCGATGCCGAGCTGGGTATTTGTGGAAACATGAATGGGAGTTGGTGTTAGAGGTGTTGTGAAGACTGACAGAGAAACAGAAAGGAACTCTGAACGACTGGTCAGTTTTGTAGTTTTGAGGTGAAGGACAGAAAGTGTGGGCAATAAAATCACTGGAGATGAGCAGGCTAGCTAATCATTGATCAGGACCACACTAAACAGAAACAGATGTCCACTCAGACCTCTCAAACATTAGAGACTGTGCAAACAGATGAGCTTAAGTAAACTGATCACAGGTGCAACCAGTAATTAATCAACACAGGTGTAAACACTGAGTCTAATTATGTCAAGACTGCTCAGTAGAGAAACTCAACCAGAAAGAACATCTAATGACAAAACAAATAAGAGAAGAAACAGAACAAAGCCCTGCTGTGACACAAATTATCTGCTTTCACTGGTGGTCTAAACTAAACCTCAGGCTGCACGAGTCAGTCCTGTCACACACTGGGCTCAGCAGTGAGAAAGACCTGAAGATATTCACAGAAGGATGTCAGGAGCAGACACCATCGAACCCTTGATTGAGCTTGTTTTAATCCAGTCTAGTCAACATATTCACTGTTAGGTTGGTTCAATGACCAGGATCTACAATAGGAAGCTTTTACACTGATTATATATAACAATAGATAAAAGCTGTAAGTGATAGAAGCTAATATGATATATGATACAACACTGCATGATGCAGGAAACCACGGGACACTACGGTGGAGAGATAATTTTGTACTATACAGTACATCCTCTGGGCCACTGCTGTCTGTGCTGTCAATGCAGTTCTCGACTTCAAGGTGTTTTCTGCAGGGGGGAAACATCTGGTTGCGTATCTTTCCCCTTTGGAAGACATGATTGCTTTCATGTGAGGTGTTTTTTTTCTGATGTGGAAAAATAGTCTCAGCAGGGAAGTCACAGGCATTAACAGGAAGCAACAAAAGGATTCCTTCCTCCTGCCTTAAAACATGCTGCCATGACAGACAGCTGGACCTCTCCAGAGCCAAAGAATCAGCTGGAACTGATGCAGAGTACATCAGATTAAACCTGTAAACGCCACACTCTGTCCCATGCCATTTGCCTCTCTGATAACATCTTTATAAGCACAGTATTTTGCCTTTGTTCACTATCTCACATCTAAATGCTTTCATTGCTTACTGTATGCCATATGCGTGTGATTTGGCCAAGGCAGCAGAAAAATGTACACCGTTTCACACTTGGGATTTGATTGTAATACAATGGTGGGTACGTATAGGAAACAAAGGCAGCTAACTCAAGTATATGAGAGCACTTTAATTTACTAAAATCGAGTCATGTAGACATTTTTCATCAGGATGCTCTATGATCAAGGTGGGTGAAAATAATCTGCACACAAAAAGAGGACAGATTAACCAAAAACAAAGGAAAAACTCCAAAAGAAAGTGACAATCTATAATACAAAAAACAAAAAACTTTAACAATATCAAAGCATTTAACAGCTTTGCTACAAGCAGGAAAGCATGTTTATTTCTAAAACTAACATAGATCCAAAAGAACAATAAACATTGGAGCACAATACAGATATGACATCAGTATCGAATGAACTGTCAGGTCTGGAAAGAGCTGGCCTTCTGTACAGATTGTACAGTATGACTCAAGCCTTTTTTTCTCAGCTAGCAAGCACTCAGATGGGCGTTTTATTCATATCAGTGTTATAACATCATCCATATAACACTTCTTCATCAGGCACCAAATCTCCCTGCACTGAATTTAGAAATAGAACGTCCTAACATCTTGTTTTAACACCTCCTCATCCAGATGGCCCTTTGCCACCTAGATCAGCCATTCTCATCAGCGGCCGTGGCCCAATGGTTGGCCTCAAAGCGCCATCTAGTGGGCCACGGAGGCAGTGATACTGCCAAATGGTTATATTAAAATTTTAAAAAACATTTTTTGGTCATTTACAAAGCTGGTTATTTTTATATCTAAATGTGCTCAAGGGTTCACATAAATAAAAAATGGAACAAAAAAAAGTGACGTAGGAGAGAACCCTGCGCCAGTAAAAGCTCCAAAGCGTGTAGTGAGGAAATGTGAGCCTGAATACATTTGGATTGATAATGGCAGGCAGTGCAAAGCACGGTGTGTTGAATGTGGTGAAATCCTGTCAAATGAAGTGCTAAAACCATTGAAGCTCCAGAGACACTTGTGTAAAAATATTGCGTGTCATTTTCTGTTGTGTTAAAGCGAATAAATATATGGAATGCCATTTGCACACGTACAGTTTGGTCGTGTTAACACACTTTACACGTTACACAACAGAAAATTACTCGTTAGCGTGTCTTTTCTGGTTGTGACCAATGAGGGACCTTGAATCAAGGCACTCATATATATATTCATGAAGAGGGTTGCCTCAAAGAAGTCTAACAACAACGCAAGGGATCACGTTACAGGCACCTACATACACTGAAAAGTAAATTATGTGTATAGAGGCTGAGGCAGTGGTACTGCCAGATGGTTAGATTAAAATAAAATAAAAACATTTTTTGGTCATTTACAAAGCTGGTTATTTTTATATCTAAATGTGCTTAAGGATTCACATAAATAAAAAACATCAAATTAAAATGCATAATTTCAGTGACCAGGTATTTGAGTATCACCAGCTAATCACGACACATCATCAGGAAGAGACAAAGGTGTTTTGCCACTGTTAGCTAGCTGTGCAAAGCACAGTGTGTTGAATGTGGTGAAATCCTGTCAAATGAGGCGCTAAAACCATTGAAGCTCCAGAGACACTTAAACACAAAGCACCCAGGAAGTCATGTTTTTTTTTCTCATTTATTTGGGAAGGTGGTCCTCTGAATTTTTTTAACAATCAGAAGTGGGCCTTAAGTTATAAAAGGTTGAGAATCCCTGACCTAGATGGTTATTTCTCTATAGCAACTGTTACGGCTGCATGTGTTTCCCTGTACTGTCCCTTTTCCTCTTCTGTCCTCTCTTGCTCTGCCCAGGTGTACTACATCTTGATTGCTCAATGAGGTGCACCTGGCCGGGGAATGAAGTGTTTAGAAGCTCCAGTGCCAGCATCAGAGGAGAGGGACTGAAGATGTGGGGACTGCTGGTCTTGCTGGCTCTCAGCCTGGGATTTTTGTGTGGCTGTTGTGCATGTTTTTATGTTAAAAACCTTGGCTTTGGTTGTTTTTAAGGTGTTTCTCTGTGGTTCATTTGAGTCGGGGTGGGGTGTAACACAACAGAGAAGCTTTATTTTGAAAGTTCCACTCTAATTTAATAATCAAATGAGTATGAAATGGGTTGTTTGTTCATGTTCCTACTACCATTGTGTGGCCTTAACTGTGTTTTGGCTGAAAGTGAGGTTATTCTGATTTGGTTCCATATTTGGGTGATGTGGGCAACTCTTGGGGTCTTTTGATCCTTTAATATTAGAAGTCAAATATCAGAAGTCACAGTCCCAACCAGATAACTCTTCCTCTGCCTTAGTCTGATCAAGAGGGAAACGATCAAAGTTGATGTAGCAAGGGCCCTGAAGGAGGAAAATATCACAGTTAATTGAAAATTGTGGAGGCACTTAACACAGTCACGTACAGTCCTGTCAAACCGGGACTTATAGCTTGTCCCTCCCAGCCTGTTTCTATGTAAACGGAGGGTTTTGAAAGTCTCAAAGGCCCTGAAAAACTGTTCAGCTTCTTACTATGAGTAGTGGTGTCCCACATGAACACACAATTTCATTGATATTTCTGCCAAAATTTGAGCAGTTTGGCTTATTTGACATTCAATATTTATGTAAACCACAGTCCTGATGGAGCACATTAGCTGAGTTTTGAAGTGTTAAATTCCTTATAAATAAAATAAAATAAAAAAATATATATGGATTTTTTTCAAAATTTTACTTTGATTTAATAATGAATATTCAATGTCAGTTTGTCTAAAAAAATGACTCTGGAAGTGAACCAGCCGTGTTCTTTGGTTCTGTTTTCCTTGAAACTTTTCACACAATAGTAAATAAACTGAGCTCGTGGTTTGACTTGCCTTGCGTATGAGCTGGACTGTGGGGGCGTGGAGCTGACCCACACGCAGCTTGTGCCAGTTCATGCTGCTAAACCACCTGAGGGGAAAAGATGAGGGAGATTACAGGTCAAACATACTGAGAGTGAGAAACATCTCAAGTAGAAAAGGTGTAGAGGAAGTCAGCTGTAGAGGAACTTAAACTGTGAGGGCAAGAGGATGCGACCAAAAACAAAGGTTTATATTTTGAAAAATAAAATAAAATAGGCAAGCTGTGCCTTTTCACTCAATCATTATGTGGTATCGCTCATATACGAAATGTTGCCATGGTTACCTGTGATGCCGGACATCTTTGATTCCATTCTTGGTGTTTCCTAACCTCTGACCTGGCCGAGGTCTGCAAACAAAAACACATTGATGACATTCACATTCAGTTTTTTTCAGGAGATTAGCATTCAAAACCCATAAAAATAAAAGTGCATATTATGATTCAGTGTATTGCAGTTATGTTCCATCATCCATGCTCTACACTGGGAGTAACTGTATGAAATGCTCAAACCTCTATGTAATTTTCACATGCACATAGCATTTCTATTTCATGAGAAAGTTATTCAGGCAACACACTGAGTTCATTTTTAATTCATACTACAGCATTATCAGTTTATGACATTTGAATCATGATGCAGTCTATATATCCGTCTCACCTGCACAGTTTGCTGATAATGGACTTGGCTGCCTCACTCATGTAAGGTGGATACTTGAGCACCCCGTCCAAAATCTTGGCATAAATCTTCTGAGGCTCGGAGCTTGAAAAGGGAGGGCTGACAAGTTGAAAAGAGAGAAGAGCGTTGTTGTTTTAATCTGACAAAAAAATGGCTCAGAAATCAACCAGTTTTTTTTGGGTAACCTGAACCTGTGACTGCAGACGCTGAATCCTGCAGTCCCATTTCTCTGCTGCCATCTACAGGTTAACATTAAGGCTTGACTTATTAATGATTAATTCTCATTCAACATACTGTATTTGTGTGACTCTCTTGTGACATAAAATCGTTCTTTTGCTTAATAATTAAACTGAAAAGCAGTGGTCATTTATTACTACAAGCTTGTCAGATATGAACCATACAAAACAGTAGAAAAATGCTTGTTTCCAAAGGTGGGCAGGTGTGTTAGTATTACCTTCCTGCCAATAGCTCAAATATCAGGATGCCAAGGGACCAAAAGTCAACAGCAAAGTCATGTCCCTGGTTCTTGATGATCTCTGGGGCCATGTACTCAGGAGTGCCGACAAATGAGTAGGTCTTCTCACCACGCACCAAGTGCCTGGCAAAACCAAAGTCCACCTGCACAGAGACACGCACACACACACACGCACATAGAGAGGGGGGAATATACAAATCCTACTCATTATCCTGTGCATGCCAGCAGCTAGGTGCAGCCTTTACATGTGAAAACACTAGTGAAAAGGCACAGAAAAACATGCTCACACACCTTTTTGACAAGTATAAATACAAATATTCAATTCGTCCTTAGAGCTTAAAGAGAACAGAAATCGACACACATGCACAGAAAAGTACTCACCATCTTGACGTAGCCCTTCACGTCCAGCATCAGGTTCTCAGGCTTCAGGTCTCTGTACATGATGTTCTTTTTATGGAGGTAGGCGTAGGCCTCCACCACACAGGCAGTGCAGAACACAGCGATGGGCTCGTCAAAACGCCCTCTGAAAATCACAGAGACATAAAAGGTTGAAATACCCCTCTTCAGTAACTTCCTCCTCGGCTCGCTTTAATTTGCTTTTAAACTAATTTATTATCCTCCATCACTTTCTATCGCTGATATTTTCATTTGTCTTTGCACCAGCAGCTCTTAAGAACTGAAGTTTATTTTATTGTAGTCACTATAGATTGCTGTGGGTAACAGCATCAGCTATATTTCTCTGTGTCAGATACTGGCAGCTACTGTAGGTGCAACTTCAGTGTATTCTAAGAGGTGATCTCAAGATGTAACAATAGCACTAAATTCAATTTCCTACCAATAAAACCATCACATATTTTTCAGTGTTTTCTCACACTTCTTTGAGTTTGGTCCAGATCTCTCCCCCAGCACAGAACTCCATCACCATGTAGATGTATCGTGTGTCTTTAAAAGCTGCATGAAGACTACAGAGAGAAGATAGAAAAGCAGGATTAAAGACCAACTAATACTTCCAAGTTCTCTGTACATTAAACTGTGCATGTGTGTGTGTGTGTGTGTGTGTGTGTGTGTGTGTGTGTGTGTGTGTGTGTGTGTGTGTGTGTGTGTGATGACAGATACCTGACAATGAAGTCACACTGGATGGCTTTAAGGATCTTCTTCTCAAACAGCATGTGCTCCTCCTGTCTCTTGGCAACAATGTGCTTCTTGCTGACTCGCTTCACAGCGTAATATGTCCCATGATTCACTGTGGTCATCTTAAAATGACAAAACAATGATCATCACTAAACTATTAGTGCTGAATGTCCAGGGTTACATGTATCCTGGGTACATATACATATATATACATATATATATATATATATATATACACACATATGTTCGATGATGTCGATGATCTCTAGCTTTATTGGGGACTGTATGAATATTATTAGGGGGGCAGGGGGAGCAGAAAGAGGAGGGTTATCCATTTTTTAATTTTTAGTGAAGAGAGGGTAGTCTAAAATTTTTGGGAGAGCAGGAGTGGGTTTCCCTAATTGATTTATTATTTTTCTTAAAATAAACAACCAAAACAAAATGAGTTATAATGGTGGTCTCTCTGTGACAGTAAATACAGTTTATTTAGCAGCTCTTTTCTTATAAGAAGAAGCGGCTGGTTCAGGGTTGTTTGATTGTCTTAAGATATTAGGGGGAGGGTATTGCACTTGTGAAGGGGAGGGTCCAAGGAAAATATAAATAACACAAGGAAGGACCTTGCTTTTCAATAAAATGAAATATTAGAGTCAGCCCCCCTCATGCAGTCCTTTAGTATTCGCTACCTCCTGCATTTCTCTTACTGGGATAAAATGTAATGTCTTTTAGCCAGAAACAAATGTGTTTTTAAAAGTTTTTCTCCTACCTCAAAGAAATGACAACAACCCCAATATGGTTTTGGGTAAGAGAACAAATGTATTTCACACACTCACTAGCTCAACACGGCCAAACCCTCCGACTCCAAGCGTGACAGGATCGCCTTGATAGCGACCCTCCTGATACAACACATGAACCAGGTCCTTAAACTTCAGAGTGGAGCTGGGACTGACGGAGACAGACAGAGACCTTTTAACTAATGCTATTTCATTTCAGGGAACTCATTTGTGTGATTCATACGATTGTGTTACAGCTTTCCGCCTGCATCCACCAACTCTTATCATCTTCCACAGCCACTCACCTCGACTTTTCTGGAGTTTGTGCCTCCTGCAGCACTTTGGAGCTGGCAGTAAATGAGAGTCAAGATTTGAGCAGGAAACTACCTCAGGACTATTTCATTTACACACATCACCATTATCGCCAAGACGGAAGAGAAGATTCATGATTATGAAACAGAAAGTGTTCTACGGTACATACTCGTCAAACAGCTCCAGGTGCTCTATGGGAATTGTCTCTTCAAATACCCTAAACAAAAGGCATTGTTAGTCAAACAGCAATCAGCAAATAACAAGTACAGAAAGTACAGCGACTACATAAAGCACAAACATGTATGCAAACAAAGTGACAATGACAGAGAACAAATACACTGGAGGATTTCTTCCAGGATCTTTCTCTCCAGGAGCAACAGTCGTCACTGCAGAGCCTGTCTGAACAGGGATATCACCTTCGTTTACACTCAGAATTAAATGTCAAGTCACACTCACTCCTTGTCAATGGAGAAGCAGGTAACAGGGCCGTCAGCAGTGCAGGTGGCAGTTCTCAAGACCTCACTGCAAGAGGAAAAACATTGCAAATGTCATCCCAGGAAAAGTATGTCATTACTGTACATATACATTTGTCAACACCTCGGTGTGGGAAAAGTGAATTTTAGCTCAGAAATTTGTGAAAACTTTGCATTAGCACCTGAAATCAATGACATGTTTTAACTGTCATCATCTAAATGAATAAACTATTGCTGCTAAGGACAGATACTTTGTTTATGTACAGGCTTTTCCAGCACACTTTTTCCAAAGGTGTGAGGAAGTGTTGCATATTTATTAATTCACCGATCTCTATGCTGCACAAATCTGCATCTGAAAAACTTCCCAATAAAACAACAAAGCTGTTGCAACAATTTAGAGGCAGAGATCACTATCTGGATGATATTTGATTTTTAATAAAAAGCCAATATCACCCTTACATAATCAAAACAATATGTCTGTTATTCTACCGTCGATTACACACTGTGTTCTTGGAGTGACTAAAAATTTCTCAAGTAACCATAAATGACAGTTCACATTTAGAAGATAATCGGCGGGTTGTACAACCCATATATCAAAGATGACAGCAGTTGAGGAAGGTGCACAGAGCAGGGGATGTGGCACAGGACTCTAACAAATGTCCTCAGGCATGTGTTAGGTTGCCATGGTTACCGTATGAGGGCCTGTTCCCCGAAATGCTCCCCTTTTCCCATCCTACGAATCTGCTTCTGATGCCCATTTACATTCTTAGTCACCAGGACCTGAGGGGGAAACACATGTGAGAGGGAGGAAGACAAAATGAGTGCATGTGTGTGTGTGTGTGTGTGTGTGTGTACATATATATTACACATATATATATATATGTTACCTCTCCTTTGAGGATGATGTAGAATGTGTTTGCTTCGGCTCCTTCTCGAACTATAACATCTTTGTCCTGGTACTTCACCTAAGAAAGACAAGACAAAAACAGTTACAACAATAAGGGATCTTGTTTTTAACTTAGTGACCATCTATTTTTGTGTTTATCTTCAAAAATAGATGTTTTAAAATGTGTTATTAGCACACCAAAACTGGATTTCTATTTTGTTTTCACATGACAACAATAAGACTCAAAGTTCACAATGGGACATCTATGTACACACCTCCTCCATTGAGTCAATGATTTTGGACAACTGGACATCATTCAGGTCCTTCAGAGTACGAGACCTGTGGCAGCAGAGTTAGAAAAGCAGCAACACTGTTATGGAAGTGTGACATTAAAAGAAACCACCAAACCAAGATCAAAGAACACCTATTTCTTTAACTTGGACAAACCATGCTGACAGGATATTAAATTCCTAGTAGCTGCAGAGTCTTTAAACTCACGTCTTCAGGAAGCCCATGAGCTGCTCCCGTTTCTTCTTGGACTTGTTGGTTATGATCGTCCTGTAGGTCTGTCGCTCCATGCACCACAGACGCACTGCTGTCTTTGCTGCAACGTAAGTGAAAGTGATGAAAGTTAAGACTGTAAAGTCTGGCTGAACAGCTTCTCAGTAGAGAAGACAGGGGGGCGTTATGGACTAAAATTAAAGAAAACTGAAACCACACAAATGCACTAATAAAAATCTCCCACCCAGGGCCGAACCTGACCCCCTCAGGGCCCTAACCCAAAAACCCAATTTTTTTCAATTAAAGGCTAGAGGAACTAATAAGTAACAATCCATTGTTCTGTTTGTTTCACCTTAAGCAGCCTGAATTAAATTATAATTGTTGTAATGTAAAAAGTTACAGATGACTAAAGTAGTGTTTTCTATATTAGATACTTTTAGAGCAATTTTGACTACATTAATTTGCTTTGTTGTGGTTAATGTTATAGTGTGTGCAATGATGTGCTTCCATCAGACAAGATAGTCATTGGTTAACAAGAGTGTGTGTGTGTGTGTTTGTGTGTGTTTATTTTTGTCTGGGATGTGACTGTTATATTTCACTTTTTTTTAAAGATACATTTTTGGGCATTTTTGCCTTTATTTGATAGCGACAGCTGAAGAGAGACAGGTAAGGCAGGAGAGAGAGAGGGGATGACATGCATTATTACAGGGGCTGACCTTTGACCGTTGCTGTCCGTTTGCAGTTGTACAGGATGGCCAACTCCCCAAACACGTCACCAACGGTTAGGGTGCGGAGGTCCTGGCCTGCCTGGGTGACACAGAGCTCCCCAGCTAAAAGGAAAAGAAAGTTGCTTCATACAGAAACGTGCAGAAGTTCCTATATATTTGTCTTATGTGTTCTACATACACTATATTATATTGATGGGGGGTTTTTTTCAAATCAGAGAGTCAGAGAGCCTCAGAACATACTTGAAAAGCAGCCATTGCACGACAGACAGAAACACACATCCACACACACTTGTGGTGTGTCCCCACCTGCTACTATGTACATGCTGTCTCCTTCAGAGCCTTCTTTAATGACGTCATCCCCCGGTTTGACGTTAGATACCACCAAGAGATCCACCATCATGGCTGTTTGCTCGTTGTCGAGGCGGCTCAGGAAGTCATTCTTCTGGATGGCTTTGACAATCAGACTTGTCTCGCTGATGATGGGAGGTGAAAGAAGTCATGTTGTTCTAAGGTCATTGAAATGTTGAGCAACATGCAAACCCATCATACATTATTTAGGTGTTTGACATTGGCAGGAGAGGCAATTAGATTGGATTTGCCACAATGGCAAAGCAAAAACCCTGTGCAGTCTCACTTAAATGGGATATTCTCTCGTCAGCAGTACTGATTACCAACCTGACAGTTTTCTTGACCCTGGTGCGTGTAATCTCCATGGTCTCAGGGATTGGTTCAGAGGCGATGACAGCCGCACGGCTCTTCCTGACCTCCGGTTCAATCTCATTATCGCTCCGGGAGGGAAACTCTGAAACAGACAAACAGAGGAGCACAAATAGAGGGTTAACCACTGTAAATGGCTGCCATGTTTCAGCTTAATGTTGAATAAAATATCACCTTGATCGTGTGTGTGTGTGTGTGTGTGTGTGTGTGTGTGTGTGAGTCCCTGCCCCTGGTGCCCATGTTAACCTCTTACCCAGATCATGATATTGACTCTGAAGATCCTGCAAAAGGTTTTCTTTCTCCTGCAGTCGTTGTTCTACGAGGATAAAAGCAGAGAAACATATTCAATGTACGAAACATCACAAGGAAGCTGCTGCTATAGTGCATGAATCATGTTCTCTGTTCATGACACATGTGGATGAAAAATGTTACTTGTAAAGCCCAACCGATACTGAGGCCAATACTGATATTGATATTTGAGAGTTTGTGATGTATAAGAACTGTGACCAAGATATGTGTTGAACAGGACATTTTACAGTTAAAAAATGAATGCATCAATGCTCTGTGGTGCACAAACTATAGACACTGGTTATATATATATTTTATATTTTTCCGGGATGTCGTGTTATTAATCAGCCAATATACACCGATAATATACTGTATGTGGGATAAGCTAATGTCAGCCGATATGTGTGTGGTCTGAAGAAGTTTTTTTAAAATCATGTTGTTGCAGACTTGCATTTTTATTTCCATTAAATTGCAATACATTTTTTTCATTTGGCGTGATGCTAATGTAGTAATTCCACAGAAACATGCATTAAAAAGTAATTGTACCACTTTAACTGTGTTCAGACAGAACGCAAGGCGAAGTTTAGAGGCGATGCGGTTGCACACAAAAGCAATTAAAATGTGATTAGACACAAATTCGCTTGAGGCAGCGAGACCATATGCTGGGGCTTTATGAATCTACCTAAGTACAGAGACAAGACTAAAAACAAGAGATAGACTGGAGGAAAATAACTGTCATGACAAGTGCTATGCCACTCTGTTTTCCTCTGTGTTTCCTCTGTGTTTTCCCCTTCCCTGTGTTCCCAGTGCTCCCCTGTCTGTGTTCCTGTTTGTTTGTGTGTGTTGCCATGGGTATGGCCCCGCCTTCCTCACTCTCCTGGCTCCCAGCTCTGCCCTCCCAGCACACCTGTTCACAACTGGCTCATCACCTCTTCCAGTCTGCACACCTGCCTCTTATCAGTCCAACTACCTGCAGTAGTCTATATCAACCCCGGCTTCACCTCCACTCGCTGCCTGATTGTTCAGTCAACTTAGCTGGCACAATGGTCGGCTCCTTGCTGCTGCAATCTAGTGTTGTTTGAAAGTTTCTTGAACTGTGTCTCTTGTGTCCCAGGCCAACTACTCACTCACAATACCAATGTGTGGCCCTTCTCCATTTTGCTTAACTCAGTCATAGGTAGCGAGCAAATTATTTGGAGGCAGCACTTTTCAGTTAACAAAGCCACAAAACTAAAGGACGGACCCAAATGACAACTCTAACTGTTTGAACTGAAGAACTTCAAATAACCTGGAGTCACTTAGAAGAATATGGCAATGTGCTCTTTGCTGCGCTCCTGAGTTTTCAGATGGGTACTATTTTTCCACATCAGAAAGTCACTGCTGCTGAACTGTCTCTTTTTCTGAAGATCGACAGCTAAAACAAAATAAAGCATCTGCACTGACTGAATAGCCTACATTAGCCACTTTTCTCCCTGTTTTTCATTGCGATCTTAGTTTTCTTTTGTAAACCTTGTGATTGTCTGTATTTTTGGGGGGGGAACTTGATTTATATGTTGTTGTTTTTTTTTACAATTTCAATTCTCTCCTTATCTGTCCACATCTAATGATCGCAGTCTCACTCAGATTTACTGCTCTCACTGGCGATGCTCACATCGCTCTGTGGCGGTGCAATTGCTGCTGCTGGATGCTGAACTGGAGCGGTCTAAGCAGGTGTCTGGTTTGTGGTGGGCTGCTGTCTGTCGGTGTCACCCCTGACACTTTCTTCTCACTGTGGCTGGTTCACCACAACCAGTAGAGGCAGTAATGCTAAAGTTGTAGTAGGTGAGCAACTTACTCAACAGGCTAACACCTCTTCTAACATACAGCGACGTGAACATCAGATTGTTTCAGTTTTCCCCAATGAAGATGTCCTAACCTGCTCCGACCTAAAATAACTCGGGGGCGGCACACAGCAAGAGGGTTCTTGATTTGAACCCACCGGGGCCCTTCTGTGTGGCATTTGCATGTGTCTGGGTTTTCTCCAGGTACCCCGGCTTCCTCCCACCACCGTTAGGTTGATTCTAAATTGCCAGTGTGAGTCTCTATTTGTCAGCCCTGTGATTGACTGGCGACCAGTCCAGGGTGTACCGCGCCTCTTGCCCAATGTCAGCTGGGATAGGCTCCAGCAATCTGAGGATAAGCGGTATGGATAATGGATGGATGGAAAGTAACTGACAGTTAATCAATATCACTCTTTATTACAGCCTATGTAATTGTAAGCCCATATACAAATCACAAGAGTAATCATTCTAGCTGATGAAATGATTAAATGTTGATTGTTAAATGTTTAAAAATGATTGAAACGTAAGAATTCCATTAGTTATGAATAAATAACTTAAACAGTTAATCGTTTGCAGAGGGAGAAATCACAATGGGGCCCATAAAATATCGACTTCGCTCGTAGACCTGGACAATTTTTCACCTCCATCCGCCAGAGTTCGCTGGCTGTAGTCCTATGTTAGGAAGAGGTGTGAGGCTGCTAACGTGAGCTAACTCAGCTTCTTCAACTAACGGTACACCTGTTGTAACGTCAGCTCCTTGTTGCTCCACTGTTGTGGAGTCTCTGGCTGTTTTTATTAAAGAATTGTCAGTTTAGACAAACTTTCCTTAAAGTGGGCATCTTCCTCATTCTCTGCTCAAATGCACTTTGAAAGCGCTTCATTGTAAGTTCAAAGAGTGACTGTCTCTGATAGTAACTGTAATTGCTGCTTCATTTGATTTGGCAATATAAAAATAAGAATAATAAGAATAAGAATAAAATAAATTGATAATAAATATTAGCAAATATAGATATGTAATTTGATCTATTACAGATTATCATTTGTTTGAAGTGAAAAAGGAAAACTGTTTTATAAATTAAAAAAATAATAATAATAATTCACAAGGCCCCAAGCAATTGCCTTCCTATGACATATGGTAAAACCACCTATGCACTATCACAACCAGAGTGGAAACCAGATGGTAGGACCCAAATGCACGACCCAGAGACAGAGTGTGTAGTGTTCGGTCTTTACTTCGATGACAAGGTAAGTACAGCTGACAAAGTCCAACAAGGAAGAGGCAGATTCAAGGTCCAAAAAACAGGCAGGATCATACACAGGGAATCAGCAAATACTACTATGTAAACGCTAGGACGCTAAGTACACAGATACGAAGACGAACTGGCAACTCCACCCAGGTGGAACACAGGTATATATACACTCAACAAGAACTTAACAAGCTGACAGATAATGACTAATCAAACCCAGGTGAGACCCAAAACAGGCGGGAAACAGATCGGACTAGGAAGCAAAGAAAAACACAATATAACAAGACTGAGTCCATCAAAATAAAACAGGAAATAAGCTTATGGAGCAGGGCGGGATGTGACATGCACTCCTGGTCAGTGCATCAGCTGCTTGCTAGCTTACAGCTTACACCTGTATGTTTGGCTCATTGGGAGTTTGGGGCAAATAAACACAAACTGCCCAATGGTCAAATATCTACGAATGACACAAGGCAAACATTTGCTTTGATTTCTGGCTGAACACGCCTTTATGCTTTGTTTGTGCAACAGTGACGTTACATTGCACTATAGTAGATTGCTATGTTACGGCTGGATGTGGTCACAACCCATCTAGGCCACACCTAGATGCAATGTTGGGTGTGGTCTAATGTGAAGTTACTCTTAAATGTGATATTGTTATGGTTGCACTCACCCAGGTCTTTGTTTTGCCTCTGCAGCTCCTGGTTGATCATACATTGCTTTTCTAGCTGCTGCTTCAGCTCCTCTAGTTGCTTCTCCATTACTACGAGGGGGGGACAAAGATATATGGGAGGAATCGATCAAGTGGTAAACAGAAACTGCAGCACAATCAATGGTAGGAATAAGTTTAAATGATGCATCTGAACAAAGACATAAAATACAGCACCAAACCTGTGGATATGCGTGGAGACTTACACACACACACAAAGCCCCAGACATCATATTTCAACTGTAAGTAACTATGCCGGTGCCTTTTTCACAAGGCACTGAACTCTACTCCACAGCCTGCACACAGCAAGAGCCCCGCTGAATAATGCAGACTAATGATGGACAGTCAACAGGGTGCTTTCTGAATGCTGTCGCACCCTGCCAGCTTTTGCTAAAGATCTATTACTACCCCTTTGATAATGGCACAAAACCTGTCAAAATCGTACAAAGACGTTCATTATTAGCTCCCTTATTGCAGCCTGTGTGCTTACGTGTATTTCTTTACTCTCTCTGCTTGTGTGACATTAACCTCTGCTGTACAATTTTGTGTTTGAGTGAGAGAGTGGAACTAGCCAAGCAACAAATATGTGTGCATGCTAACAAATTCATTGACACAGATCATTAGCACTGCTGCGTCAGATAGGTTAACTACACACCAGATCCAATATATATATATATATATATATACAAAAGCCCTGATAACGAGGCTCATTTTCATTTAGCTGTTAATGGAAAGATGTTTATGTCTGTACTGACAGGCCAAACATTACAATCAATACAAACACAAGGCCACTGGTTACCCGACCAATATCCCAAACACACACACACATCACGTAACCCCAGCCTCACCCTGAACATTGGACAGCTCTGAGATTAGACATGATGTTAAAGCGAATCGTAAAGTCGCTGAGCAATAGACCAACAAACTGTGACAGGGATATATAAAATGGCTCTTGTTGGATACGAACATTGGGCCCAATCTTCACAGCAATCCCAGTCACCTAAATTGGATGTGATATTATCCCTCGCATCAATGATTTACCATCAAAGGAGGCAATAATGTGACAATCCGGTCCAGTATGGAACACAATGCAGCTGCAATGCCAGGAGTTAATAGGCCTGTGTTGCAGCAAAGACATAGCTCGATGGTCATTCAAATTTTATAGGGAACATAAAGGCAACAAAAAATATGTCATTACATGTTGCACCACACTAGGAAGTCAAATTTGCCTCGGGGTGTTTTATTAACCTGTCACACACACAGACAGACTGAGCTGTGCACAAACACAATTTGAACAATTTGAACTTGCAGCTATAAATAAAGACAACTGGAGCAACTGAGATGATAACCTTTAGTGCCTGCTGGTCAACATTTAATGAAGGTAAACAACTGTTAGTTTAGTTTTAACTAGAATTTAAACGGTGATCCCATAAGTGGCTGCACACTGCTGGTTGTGTATTGGCTGTTTAATTCATTTATTTTATTTTATTTATGTGATGAAATGGCTTAACAAGACTGAGATATTTCAAGTATTTTTCAGACTATTAAGTTTGACACTTATTTTTAACAATGACCAATGATCTTTGGAAGCCAACAAGACTCACATACGCAGTGATTCATCCAGTAAATTATTCTGGGAGTTAACGGGAAATGGGAAATTAGCTTTAAAAAGGGGGGGGGGGTATTTCTGACTGCTTCTCAGCTGCACAGCAGGAACATGATGCAGGACTGATTACCGTTATACTGATACAAGCAGCATACTGTACACTCCATACTGCCTCATTACTAATTCATGGCCAAGTGTAACTACAGCTGAATTCTCATAAGATGCTTTGTAATAGAAACCTGGAGAGAACATGTGTCTAGTCTGGTGGTGTGTTTAAGGTGCACTCTTTGCCTGGATATTAGGGTTTTCTGGCACATGCAGATCATCATCTTTTTTACTTAACAGAATTGTGATGGCAATAACTGTAGTACCTCAAAGAGGGAAGCCATGAAAAGAAGGTGTATCTCTCTGTTTACGAGTCTGTAAAGGTAAGAATCTGCACTTTAAACACACTGAGCCACGTGATGAAATATGGATGTAGAGCACAGACTTAACAACCCAGCCGTCCTAAATGCTTTTAGGATCTTCTCTTTTACGCGACATCCAACTCTCAGAGATACAATGACATGAAATATGTAGACAGAGGAGCCAGAGTCACACTCACCTGCAGGTTGTGTGTGGATCAGGAGAGAAGATGAATGTCTGTCCAGCCTATAAAGGCCGCATGGATCATAGGAGCCAAATAATCACCCTAAACTGCTCATAGGATCCACTTTCAGTTGTAGAGAATTATTCACCTGAGCAGATACAAACATGCAGTCTGCAACCTCTCTGACATTACCTGCTGCACACTTTCTCAGCTTACACTGCCATGTCTGCTCTACAGCTTCAACTATTTTTACTTCTCTCCAGCTATCACTCACTCTCAATCTTTCCTCCTCTTTCTCTATATGTCAATCTCAGCAGCTCTGGTGTTGAATCATTAACGATAACCTGAGGCTCCTCCCTTCACACCAGGTAGAGGAATAGAGGCAGGAGGAGGAGAGCGAGGAGGAGGAGGAGGAGGAGGAGGAGGAGGAGGATGGACTGGGGAGAAAGATGAATTTGGGGTTTAAAAATCTTGCTCAGCTGCTAAAATGCACAGCTAAACCAGATTATTTTTGTGTGATTTCATTGCATTTTATTTGTTCTCTCAAAATGAGCCTGTGTATAGTGTTGTTTTTTACTTTAAAACATAACTGAAATACTGTTTTGTGATTTCTGTGACATTCAATAGTGATATATTGATTCCTGCTGAAGACAATTAAAGACAATTAAAATTAAAGTGGAGGCATAAGTAAACAATGAGCAAGTCACTGTAAAAGATAACAGTAAGGGGAAGTGATACGAAGTCAATATGAGAAGCACACAAGCAACAAAGATGAATTTTTTTTCCATTTTCTTCGATTTTGATATTTTTATAAACTGATGAAAAAGATCCAGTTTTTCAAAGATGATCTCTTTATAATCTCATGCTGAGTGCCTTTCCTCTGAGAGTTACACTCACATAACTGACAGCTGGAATTGAGGGAAGTTATCAAAGCTGAGGTCAACCAGGACAACTCGTAGATTAGATCTGCCGGAGTTAGAAAGTGTCTACTTCATTAGGTTTTTCCACATGCAGCTGGATGTTTTTCCACACTGCAGGGTCATTAAATTAATCTAAATGAGGCTGAAGGGTTAACATTGTGACAGAGGGTGTAGGCTTTATTGTTCACAGTTAATTATTGGACCCTGTCTGGTTAATCAACGACACCGCTTAGAGATAAAATGGCTCGGACTTCAGCTAAGGAACTGGAGGGAACTCAGTGACAGGCCGTGCATGTGTCATGACATTTTTCCATTAGGACCAACGTGGTGATCAAAACAAACCCAGGTTGAAACATATGTGTTCCTATTGACGGCAGCCACTGATGACAGCGAGTTCATCTTACGGATGTCTTCAGCTTATAGTCACTTTGGTAAGTTCATGATGAAAAATCACCAACTGAAATTAAAATTTCTGTTATTGTCATTCTTTAATTCAAGTGTAATTCAATAACCAAAAACCAAATAGATAGTTCATAATGCCCAAAGTTGTGGTTACAGCAGACAGAAACAACAAAAAAAACATTTGTCCATAAAAAATACAAATGATTAAAGTCAAGTGAATGTGGTGAACATCTGCAAAGAGCTAATAAAAGAAAATAAACTCAATAAGCCAGCAATTAGCAACATTTTCCGCTATAATCTTAATCAATCATCTCGTCACAGAATAAAACATTTACCATTAAGAGGTAAAAATGACATAAGTGGTAAATCAAGAATAGCTTGGTATTGGCAGAATAAAATGGTATATTTGTATCATCAGTGCATATTCTCAACTAATTTTAAAAGACATTCAGTGCGTACACACACACACACACACACACACACACACACACACACACAGAGAGAGACATGGTCCTTATACAAAGACTTATAATCAGTGATTAAATTCAAAACAAACGCCCTCCTACAACTGCAAACTACACTTATATACACACAAATAATCATGTGGACTGAAAGTGGCCAAAATACAGACATGATAGACATTCTTTTATGTATCGTCCATTCCACAAACAACAATGTGTTTCAATGACAAACAAAAGGCAGATTACAACACACACAAATTCAGAACCAATCGCTATTAAATTGACAGCGAGTACAAAAACCTACCTAACTACCACACTGAGATTCACTGTTTCTTACATTGTCATTTACCTCTGATGTACTGCATAACTTACATTGCAACCAAGCGTACTGCAAAAGCATATACAAGCATGCAATACTTTTACATTTAACTCATTTCCCAGTTAAAAAACTCAGATGATATAGTCTTTTCTTCATGGCAGATATGTATGTTCCTGCTGTGTGGGTGTTTTCAGGTTGAAACTGTTTGCAGGATTACCTCAGAGTAAAGTATCATAAAGTATGCATGCAGGGCTAAAATATGGGGAAGTATAATCTTTTAAGGCATGTTACACACTTCAAGGGAGACAAGTCTCCAAAGTAACATATGAGGCAAGACAAACAGTATAACAATATTAATTGGACAATATTATTGTTCAATTTTCATATTTCTATTTAAATTATTTTTTCAAATCCCACACTCAATTTCTAACGGAATAATTGTGCATTTTGTTTTCAACACACACTACAGTGCTCCATGTGTAGTTGGGACAGCGTGTTCGAGAAACAATATGACAAAAAAAAGAAACTAATGTATATATTTTTATATATTTTTGTGTAGATACAATAGTAGGCATTAACTTATCAGCTGGCTGCAAGATTTCTTGAATACTTGAAATGAAAATGAGTTCTCGACTATTTTAAACCTTCTTTGATTGCTCATTAAAGGAGAACCTGAGACGATGAGGAGGTAGATTAGCTTAGCTGCAGTGAGGTCATATGATTGTACAATACAGTTGGTCATTCTCTGTGCAAACATGGAGGAGACCCAACATTTCTGTGGTAAGATAACAGCATGCAAAGCTAAGCAGTGCATTTTTGTCAATTGTTGCTATGATGCCAGTGACTTCATATTGTTCGCAGATAGCAGTCACTCAGATAATGGGACAGGTTCAGAGTGCAAACAGTGTGACGGGGGGGAAAGATGATCAGCTCATCTTCTCCTCCTTAATGCCACAGGCTTTCTTGATGTCCGTCGGATGTTCAAAGACGGCTTGGACAAACTGACCAAACAGGCGCTCCATGTAGCTCTCACCGCGAGGAAACAACCCCTCCAGGAAGGCGATGTGTCCACCGTGGGTCGTCAACAAAAGAGCGACATTAGGCAGGCTCTGGACTATGGTCAACGGGAAGGCTGTGTGGGCAGGAAATACATTGAAAAAGGAATCCGATTTAGTGAGGGTAGCCAAGCTAAAACATTAGATAGAAAACATGTTGTGTAGCATGGAGACTGAAATATTAACCACAGTACAAAAAAAAAACAAAAGAGCAACTGTTTAAGCTTGAACATGCCTTCACAAATAAAAAAAATGCATTCAAACTCATACACACACTGCTGCGCCACCGTTTTCAGATGTTTTAATGCCTAGATATAACATCTGGCAGTCACTCAGAATTCACAGAACTGTAGTTACATATTACTCCCGTTTTATGTCTATACTGGTATATAATGGCCCTCTTATCACTTGAGTTTCAATATTAGTTCCAAGTTAGCTCAGTCAGGCTTCTACAGATGCAGCAGAGGTGGAGAGAGACAGATTAGAGCAGGCGTTCTCAACCTTTTGTAACTTAAGGCTCACTTCTGATTGTTAAAAAATTCCAAGGACCACCTTCCCAAATAAATGAGAAAAAAACCCCATGACTTCCTGGGTGCTTTGTGTTTAAGTGTCTCTGGAGCTTCAATGGTTTTAGCGCCTCGTTTGACAGGATTTCACCACATTCAACACACTGTGCTTTGCACTGCTTGCCATTATGAATCCAAGTGTTAACACGCAATATTTTTACATGTTAACACAACAGAAAAGCATTAAAGTGACAGAAAATTGCTCGTTAACAGTTTTGTCGTAACACGCAATATTTTTACGTATAAACACAACAGAAGATGACGCGTTAACACACAGAGTTTCATCGTGTTAACGCACAATATTCCCCCACATCACTTTTTTGTTCCATTTTGTGTCACTGCATCCGAGGGAACATTAGCTAGCTAACAGTGGCTAAACACATTTGTCTCTACCTGATGATGCGTAGTGATTGGCCGGTGATATTCAAATGTACCTGGTCATAGAAATTACGCATTTTAATTTGACATTCTTTATTTATGTGAATCCTTAAGCACATTTATATATAAAAATAGCTAGCTTTATAAATTACCAAAAAATGTTTTTCTTAATTTTAATCTAACCATTTGCTTTGAGGCCCACTGGTTGAGAATGGCTGGAGTAGAGGATATGAACGTGTGGTATGGAGGGTGTAGATTTGCCACAAAGACTATAGCACTGATCAAAACTGTAAACTGCTGTCTTACAAGTAGTAGAGGTAGTATTTCTACCACTGTAGTAATTGTACTATTGCTACTCTCAGCTGCATGCTCTAAATCTTTCTATATTCCATACCGTCCACACTGCTGACAGTTGACTGCTATATTTATATGTCTGGGGATGTGTGGGAGGTGGAGGTGGGGGTGATGTCGTTTTATACTTCGGGGACGGAGTGTCCCAGAGTATGTCAAAGCTTTTTCACTGACTTTTTGGGGGGGGTCAAGGAGACAGAATTCAGACAGGATTTTTCTCAGGAAAAAAGAAAAAGAACTTCTGTTGCAATAAACACTATAAAATAGGAATGTCAGGATCAATAGATAGTGTAATATAGTGCCTGTACATGAAATTTATTAACTCAAAAAAAGTAGATTTAGTGTTAAGTTACTCTTTAAACACGACACCAAAGATCAGGAATATACAAATGAGACTAAAAGATATCCAAAGACTAAGGTTGTAGTTAAACCTGTCTTTTCAATGTGACATTTGCATCCAGTCACACCTGGCTCTATTATGTGTCAGTTGTGAATGCCCTCAGATCGGAAGCCTCATTCTGCAGGAAACATACATCCATTCATGAAATCGGACACAGACTTAACATTTATGTGTCAACTAATACGTCTGATGGATCTGGTCACAAAACAACACAAAGTCCATCTTCTCCAGTTGTCTACTCACCAGTTTGGGGAGAGAAGGGGTCATCAGCAGCGTTGAGACACAAGATGGGTACTGCTGTATTGGGGAGTTTTTTGCCTGGGCTGGCATCGCGGTAATAGTCTAGACAAGATTTATAACCAAACAGCAAAGAGGTGCAGCGTTCATCAAACTCACGGATAGTCTGTGCCTAGAAGAGGGGGGTGAAACAAAATGAAAATGGAGAGGAAAGGCAATCACACATAAAAGGGAGATGAGAAACTATGGCAGTAAAGTAAATGTAAAGAACGGGCCATACCTTCGCAATATAGTCAACGTCCACCACTTTCTCCAGAACCTTCCTGTGCCTGTAAAAAACAGATTTTTTTTTTTTTAAATGTTTTAAGTGAGTAACAACTCCTAATTCTTAAACTAATTTCAGGAATATATGAAACCACTTCTTATCTGACCTGACGACAGCATGACACAGGCCGCTTGTGAGGTATCTGTTGAAGAGCAGCCTGTTGAGTGGTTCTTCCATTGAGTCAGAGGACTTCGCTGCATCCCAGGGGATAGAGATGGTTAAACCTGCCACCATCCCTGACTGTGTGCGCTTGTGGGCCAAGTAGTTTAACAATATCATGCTGCGGACGGTGAAAGAAGAGAGAAAAAACAAAACAGGAAAAGACAACAGCAGTTTGACAAAAAGGTAGTAAC
This sequence comes from Maccullochella peelii, assembly GCA_002120245.1. Lineage (NCBI taxonomy): Eukaryota > Metazoa > Chordata > Actinopteri > Centrarchiformes > Percichthyidae > Maccullochella > Maccullochella peelii. The sequence goes on along the minus strand of LKNJ01002871.1, from coordinate 1,218 downwards.
TAAAGGTTTGACAGAGAAAATAAACAAAGAAAGGATAAATTTGACTATTTTTGATTGATTAGAGAAATGCAAGCAGTTGGAAACCAATACCCCATGCACCAACTCACCCTCCCAAAGACACACCAGCACCAAGCACAGGGGCATGTGGGTAAAGTCCTTTGACATGGTGCATCACACTCTCAAGATCTGAGGTATTGGCTGCACAGTAGGTAACAGGCGTCTGAGGCGAGCAGAGGGACAGAGGAGGAGCGTTATGTGTTCAAGTGCCACAATTTCGGATTGAACTGCTATACATACACTACAGCTGGCTTTATTCCATGTTTATCTTATTGTCAACAAATCCAATGAAAAGACCAAAGCCAACACTGACTTAGTTCATCTCTCAATACTTTCCAACTTACCCTGCCTGTCTGTGGCATTTAAAAGCTCATTTGTTCCTATTGAAGATGTAAATCTTATTGCAAATCAAATTTTAACTGCAGCTTTTAGCAAACGTTACTCAAACTGGAGTAAATTGTGTATTTGCTGGGGACTATTTTCAGCCGTGAAATAATACACGTTTGGTGCTCCAGTGAGTATTGACAGCAGCAGGACGGTTTATATTTGGCTAAAAGTAAAGTACAGTGTCCTGTTCATCCTGGTGAAGGAACGTGTCGCCCAGTACAACAGTGTTGTTGTTTTTTTAAATAGTTTTTGGACAACAATGGAAATCATTTTCAACTTCATACAAAACCAAGTACCAGATTTTGGGGCAGACTGGCCAGTTGTGTGAGGACAAATTTTCTCTCAGTAAGCCTTATTCAAAAAGTTTCCCATTTCTGTCCCAAATTGGTAAATTAATATCAAATACTAGGTGTTTTTTAAAAATCTCTTGACTCAATCTCCAAATATGCACAGACATTTGATTTGTTTTTAAACATGTGAAAATCTCCCTGCAGATTGATGGACAGGTATCAATGTGCAAACTCTAAGATGTGAAGCTACTTCACAAACAGAGTCTATAGAATTGACAGAGGGAAAAGGAAACTTCAGAATTAAATGTGACATGACCTTCATTAGGTAACCATTGTACTTACCAACAACTCCTCCCCTCCAGTGCCTCGGTTGTTGAAGACCACACATCTAGGAAAGAAAATGACTCTAGAGCACATACATATCTGTACCAACCATAGACTCTATACAGTAACCTATAAATGTAAATATATGGTTTAAACAAGC
>LKNJ01002870.1:57753-76200 GCA_002120245.1 Maccullochella peelii | reverse complement strand
ATCCATCCATCCATCATCCATCCATCCGTCTACATCATCCATCCATCATCTGTCACCATCCATCCATCCATTCATCATCCATCCAGCCATCATCCATCTATCCATCAACGTGAGTGAGTATATCAGAGGGTGCGTGTAGGTCCAGCGCCAAGTTAATTTGACGCCTGTAGCACAAACTGAACATGAAGAAGAGTAACGCAGCATTACAGACAACTTGGAACTTGAACATTTCCGACCTCCTACTAGAAAAAGTTTGAGTTCCTGCTTGTAAACTGGGGCCAAATCCATCGATCCCGACTTCACAAAGAAGCAGTTGTCTGACGTCACATAACAACAGCAGCACCCGTGGAAGCTAGAGTGCGGTTCGGGACGCATATTTCTGTCCGAAGTCCGAGAGAGTAGTAACCGAGCCCAACCCGAACCCGATGCAGTTAGCGTAAACTGAACTTAAGCTGACTGTAACGCAGCATAAGCTACAGGAGCTGGGATGTGTTGATCCAGGGAGCGAATGTGATAAAACTGAGTTGAGTTGATGCACATTGACGGCAGGAAACAGGACGATGGTTTGACGCGTCTACCGCCATTGTGTGGAGGTTGGGGCGCTGGATGGGCGTGTAGCGCATCCAGTCTTCATGCAGACCAGGGATTACATCCCATTACAGACAAACAACTAACCACGGTTTTCCCTAATTTTAACCATCTCATAGTTGCACCACCAATATCAACATCCTGTTTAACGATGGCGTTGCATTGTTACGTTTCTTGTATAATCTTTAGTTTCAACTTGCTCTTAGTGGTGCATGCAACCGAATTTAAAGCTCTGTGATTGGATGTTTCTTACTGAAATGCACCCTGGGAGTTGTAGTTAAAGCCTTCAGTTTTTACATACACAGGCTTGTATCTTTGACTTTTTTCTGTCGAAGAACAAAGTATTTTGCTGATGACTCAACCAGGAAAGGTTTAATGTCCATCCAAGACTTGAAGAGCTCCAACTGTCAGTCGCTGAACAGAAGTTTTACTTCCAGAACCACGGACACGTGCAATAACTCCCACACAACACAATTTCACTGAGCAGTTTGTGTATCTCTGGCCTGACATCTCTCTCTGTTTGTTTTCATTTCAGGTCATGAAGTGAATGTTGCAGCAACAGTTTATCCAATGATTGACACCAGCACTCTGACCATGTTGGACAGAACTGAACCGCCACACTGCACCGTGTGCTGCTGTACGCTGGCCAACAAAATCCTCATGGTGCTCTTCATGGTGCTGCTCATCTTCGCCATCTTGTTTGGGAACTTGGTGACTCTGGCTGTGGTTCTAGGGACTAAACACTTTCACACGCCGCAGGGTTACCTGAAGGCGTCCCTCGCGGTGGCTGATCTGGCGGTGGGGATATTCGTGGTGCCGCTGTCCGTGTACGCCGAGGTCTATCTCATGGTGACCGACTCGGCACCAGAGTGGACTTCATACAACTCGCAGTCGGTGAGTTTCCACCCGTGCAACATCATCGGCCCCATCTTTGCCGGGTGCACCTTGGTCTCCATCACGACCATTTTCCTGCTGACAATTGAGAGGAGCATCGCCGTGTTGAGGCCGCTGCACAAAGACTCTGTGATTACACGTAAAAGGACCACAATCCTCATCGTCCTCTCCTGGGTGGGGAGCTTCTTCTTGGCGGTGTCTCCGATGGTTTTCAGCAGTGAGATCGCTCTGGAGTACAACTCCTGCAGCAGGATGTGTAATTACGCACTGGGGACCATCGGCGAGTTCCCCAGCCAGGCCTGGAACATCCTCCTTCTCTTTCCGGCGTTTGACTTCACCCTCCTCGGTGGAACTGTGGTCATTAACATCATCTCTCTGTCCAGCATCAGGCAGCACTCGAGGCGCAGGAAACACCTGGCCGAGACAGAGTGCCAAAGCAGCACGAAACCTACTTTCTCTGACATCAAAGCAGCCAAAACAATAGGGACACTGACTGTGGCGTTTACCGCATCATTCACCCCCATCGCCGTCTTCGTGGTCGGGAACGTTTTGGGGAATGAATGGTGCAACTTTTCCTTTTTCGCCTTCTGGATTTTGGCCACCAACAGTTGCTGGAATGTCATAATTTACAGTGTGCGGGATCAGAAGTTCAGACTTCGAGCACACAAGCTCCTCATGCCTTTCCAGAGAAAAAACACAACCAAAACCTAAAAAAAATAAAATTCAGGGACCAAAGACTTGACCAGGATCAGGATCAGGACTGCATCATTTAGATGTTTGTTTGTCACACAAATTCTTTGTGAGTCTCGTTAAGAGACATGTCTGCATGTTTTGTGAATTGCTGTTGTGAAATTACATTTTTTTTTACATCATTAAAAAGCATGGAAAGTTTTCAGATGTGAAATGTTTGGATATTAAATGTCCCCCTTTGTGGGCATTTGTCTTGTTCTGTGTGACGTTGCGATTACAAGAAGCCTGTTTCAGTCTGTGGAATGGTTGTTTTACCCGAGTGTGATCAATTAAAACACAATACAAACAAAATCTGTTTCCTGATGCCACAGTGTGTGTAAGGACGTATTTAGATGTCACTGTTTAAATGTCAGTCAGGGCAATATATTCTAGATATTTCCATTTATTCTCAGTGAGATACTGACACATTGCATGATCAAGACTAAGAGATAAGATAGTACTTTTATTTATCTCAAGGGAAATTATTGTGCTGCTGTGCTGTTGCAGTACAAAGTAGGAAAGGGGTATACAGTATATTCTACAATTATACCATATTATATTATACACCCAGGTAAGATAATACTGTATCGATCTGCAGGAGGGGAATGATTTAATCATAAGATCAAATTTATTCAAATGTTCTGATGTTGTTTTTCATATTCAGATTATATTCAGATTATGTGATAGCAGAACAATTCCTCTCGTGCCAACCATTCAGAATCATCAGATCCTCAGTTTTTAAGTATATTCTCTTAAAGGGAAACTCCGGTATTTTTAAACCTAGGCCCTATTTTTACAAATTTTGTATCCTTTTTGTTTAACCAGAAACAGAACGTCTCTGAAATCTCACGAGAGGTTGAGTTGTTGCAGGAAGACAAAAGGATCTTACTCTTTAACAAACGATCTGTCTCTGCAGGGATCCTTTCCATAACGTTGTCAGACACTTAGAATAACAGTCTGAACCAGAGTCAGTGGCAAAAACAAGCACTTTTGGTGGACAGACTTTTCATGGGCGCAGTTGCCCCAAAGGATTACGTTGCAGCCATTGCAGCCCATAGGGCCCAGGTTTAAAAATGCTGAAGTTTCCCTTCAACATCACCAGGTTTAATATGTCTAAGTGGTTATAGGGGAGTGTGTGAACATCTTAATGCTGACCTGATGCTGTGTGGAGTGGCAGAGAAGTAATGTCTGACACATGCACCCATTTCATTTTGGAGTCTCAATGACTAATAGTTACCAAAAAATGTGGAATTGGTCCAGTAGATCGCCTCAGCTGGCAGAACGGGCTGCAACGTAATCCTTGTGTTCAATTGCGCCTGTCAAAGTCCGTCCACTAAAAGTGCTTGTTTTTGCCACTGACTCTGGCTCAGACTGTTATTCTAAGTGTCTGACAACATTATGGAAAGGATCCCTGCAGAGACAGAGCATTTGACAGAGAGTAAGATGCTTTTTGTTTAACCAGAAACACTGTCGTCTTCCTGCAACAACTCACCGCTCACGAGATTTCAGAACGAGACTTTCTGTTTCTGGTGACTATAAGTGTCAAATAAAGTAGTAAAGAGTACAATATTTGCCTCTGAAATGTAGTGGACTAGAAGTAAAAGTTGCATAAAAAATGGGAAAAGAAATCAAGTAAAGTATGTCAAAATTGTACAGTACTTGAGTAACCACTGCGAAATAGTCCGTTCAATCGCTGTTACAAGCAGATTTATTAGTTACTAAAGTGGATAAAAAAATCACCACAACTAAGCCAGCTTTTCTAAGAGAAAGAGAAATATGTAAATTCACAATCTGAACTCATGACAAAGAGGCCTGCTACACCTCAAACTTGGCCTTTTTATTAGGTAAGCACCTCCCACTAACACACCTGTTTCTCCTTCCTCACCTATCGTCTACCGCTAACCCAGTGGACCTCCTGGAAAAGTGTTTTTGTTTTGTCCTCTGGTGAAAATAAATTTCTGATGCTTTGTTGACTGACATGCATGAGAGGAATGAACAGCGGGAAAACAACAAGGTTGTTGCATATTCACAGCACAGCTGCATTTAAAAACAAAACCCAATCTGGCAAACAATCACAGTGCGGAAATTGCATTCTTCTCGCTCCACATAATCACACGCAACGCTAGAGTACTTTGTATGTAGATTCAATACATCAGAACAAGCAAAGAAAAGTTCAATAAAAAAAAAAAATGTATCCCTGTCCGTCAACATCACACAGACGCTGCAGAGGGAAGACGACACGAACAATTAACGTAAAATAAATTACTGCCACGTACACTCAAACTGGTGAGTCACAGAGTGGAGCAGTGAAAAGGAACAAAGACAGATTCAATGAGAAAAAGATGAAAGAGAAGAGGGACGTTGGCGTCACTGTCCTCGACATTTAATATCAAAAAACCTTAATGACCTGACTCAACACATTTTAGAGACAGAAAGAAAGGAGACGAGGTGAAAGAGGAGCGGGGCAGATGAGAGTTACACTGGTGTACTTTGTATGTAGATTGAATTTATCCCTGTATTTAACTGCCTTCATCATCTGGTTTTGATGTCATTGTGGACTTTAGTAAATCTGCTGCTGCTGGTGGTCTGTTTTTAGGGGCCAGAGTGAAATATCTCAACTAATACCGGATGGGTTTCCATTCAATTTTGTACAGACATTCATGTTCATCAGCAGATGAATCCTAAGAACTTTGGTAACCCTCTGACTTTTCATGTAGTTCCACCAACAGATCACATTTCTACTTGTCCAACACTTTATACTACTATATACTATTTATATATATTTATAGCCTAATGTTAGCTTTGTATCTCTGGAGATTGCATTTACGCTTCAAAAATCTTAAAAGTGGAGTTCACCTGTGAAGATTATCTTGCTGAACCAAACGTGTCAGTATCATAAACTTTTTCTTTGCCACAGAGCTTATTTTCTGCAATAATCCAAAATCAAATGGAAAAAGTTCTGGGTTGGACTACAAAAATACGTCACCCCTGCAGCTTTTTATTAACCATCAGCTGCAGTCGATAACATTTCCTACGACTCTATGTAAAGTTCCTTGTAAAAATCCAAAAATCAGTCATCCTTCATGCTTCAATGACTGATTATTAGCAATAACAGGCCAACTGTGATGATGATTTTCTCCTGTGATGATTATGATCCACTGAAGAACTCCCGCAGCACTTGTGGTATAAAGAAAAACTTTGTGTTTTGTCTTTTTGGCACTGAACCGCGTGACCAGAACTATAGAGAACTCACAGAAAGATCCAATAAAATCCAGGATACAGACTATTTGAAAGCAAGATTAAAAAGGTTAAAATGTTTCTTTAAGGAATTTACAGACATTTTGACGTACATACCCGAGACCTGTGGCATAAGAAGAAGAACCTACCTTGAATATAATTTGGACCTGTTGACCCACGAAGACCTCCAGGACGGTGTAGAGCTGAGCCTGACAAGCTGTGATGTCCTAAAATGGTGACTGTAAAGAGGATTAACCCTTTTTTATTGATGCTTCTTGCTATTGCGCCATCCCCTTTACTGCAAATCTCCCCGCTGTGGGATTAATAAAGGATTATCTTATTTTACCTTTAATTTAAGTAACAATGTAACTTCTCATCTGGCGCCACCCTCAGGAGAACATTAGTGGTAATTTCATCCATTGAACAATTTTACTTTCTGGTGGGTGATGAACATTACAGCCTCAAAAGGCCGCTAGAATGGCTGTGGACTTGTTTTAGTACAAATGTCCTGTTTCAGGATAAATAACCTGTCAAGGAAGTTCCTCTCGGGTATCTTGGCTCATAATCCTCCCGCTGAGTTTACCTGATTAGTCTGCTGATTCGCCTGCCTATCTGCAGCGGTTATCCCTCCACTTCACATCATCCACCTGCAGGTTCAGGTCTTTCACACCTCCGGGGGGGATTTGCACTGATCAGCCGCTGCGCTCTTGTCTGCTGCTCAGCATGATTCACAGGAAATTACCTGACACAGCACCTCGACATCAAAAAATATAAATCAGTCACAGCGACAGCTTCTTTGTCCTCTTCTTCCTCTTCTGCTTTGAAGTCACCCGTCTCCTCTGTCTGCCCTTAAACCCCTGTTCAGCTTCACAAGTCTGCTTTTGGGTACCCAATCTTTTGTCCAATCTTACAATAAAAGGGCATTTTACCTTTTTTAAAATCAACCAATTTTTTAAGTTGTCTAAACTCTGTTTGCCTTTTGTTTCGAACGACTTTGAACCGTGTCCGACAGCATTTAGTTACTTATTCATTTCTGTGTCAGGTCAAACATTTAGCCCAGAAAGAAAATGCTGTATATCAGAGATACTCAGCTTGCTTTGCCCGGGGGCCACTTTCGCAAAATGACAGGAGGCCAGGGGCCAGTTAATAAACAAACAAATAAATATTGATCAGATAGCTTGCGGTGCTACCAGAGAGGAACGCTGCACTGAAGCTAGCATGTTTAGACCTGTGATCGTGCCTGATATTAGCAGCCTGCATGCAGCAGTTGTAATTTGTCAAATTAAACACAGAGGTTTGGTGTGAGGCGGCAAAATAAAGGCAAATTCATCCGTCCAGTTTTCACTGAATTGCCTGTTTTCACTCTCAACCTTTTGACGTTTGCTGTCCTCACTCAGCTTTGCCAAGACGCAGATCCAGTCGCAGCAGGCACCTGGGACAGGTTTGCCCTCAGGTAATTCTGCCAGGCAGACAGCCCTGAAGGCAAACTTCTCCCACGTGCAAGTCAGGTGTACGTGACCTTTTCTCAGAAATCAAGTGTCAGCACTTGCACTGCACAGATCGCTGATGAGCTAATACGCAACTTTAAACAGCCAAGGGACGTTACTGAACATTTACTAATTGGTATAAACAAAAAATTCCCCAGTGTGAATCAATTCATTTTCATTGTGAATTAGAAAATGGTCGGCCAAAATATAATTAAATATTGCAGGAAGTGATGGAACAAGAAGGAGCTGTAACCAGAACCTGGAATAGACCCTTAAAGTAAAAATAACGGTGGCAGATAATGTTGGTTTGCCAGTGAACATTGACACAAAGCTGTAGTGTGAACATGATGAATGAAGAGAGGAAAAACGCTGCCCGGCGCCTCTCTGCTATGATTTGACGATGGCAGGCTGAAAGCATGAATCCACGGCTGTAAACACTACAGACTGCTGCTGGACGAATGTCAATGTAATCTCACTGTTTGATTTACTTTTAAAGTGTGAAATAAAAAGAATCGAGAGCACTGTTAGTCTGCATACGGACTGTTTTGAGTTTGAACACGCTACAGACTGAAAACTTACTTAGACTCTGTGTAGTATTGAGACAAACTCCAGGCTCTGGTCTTACCTAACAAAATGTCCACAGAGAGTCCTACATTTCTGAGTTACCTTTCCTTCCGCTACATCTGTCCTCTCAGGTGTTGAGCAGGTACGTGTTTTAGTGTGTCGTTCAGGGACCCCTTGAACATTTTATTTTGTGCCCAGCGCCTTGCTTTGTCCCTGTGTTACAACTCATTTTACTTCATTGAATTCTGCGATTGACGGTTAATTAGTTTGCGTCGTTCTCCGTGTGGTGCTCAGAAACAGTCTCTGTGACTCAGGCCTTTATTGACGTTTCAATTACAGGGTAGTTACTCTCACACAGACCCCCCCTCACTTTGCTTAAAGCATATTTATTAAGATGCTTCATCAGTGTGACATTGTTTTTTACTCCCCTCAGAGGTGGAGGAGGGGCCGGCTGGGCCGGCGAGGTCACGTTTCTGCACTCATGGTTTTAATCTTGAAGGAGCACGAGGAGGGAAAGACCAAGACACGCTGTCAGTAGTAAGATGTCATTGTAATATTTTAAAAATGTTCCCTATAATATCAGGAATAACATTTATTGAATTGTTATTATTTAATATGCAGTTAGATGTAGTGCCAGTTAGGTGAACGGGTTAATCTGAGAAACCTACTCCTGCGCTTGACATTAGATTGTACATGTGTACCTAATACAGTGGCCACTGAGTGTGTATTTGTTTTATTTATGAATGTACACATATATGATATACACATACATTATGTATTTTCATATGTATAAATAAATGTATGTGTAAGCCCTCCAAAGAGCAAGAGTGTACAAAAAAGCAATGTTGTTAGTTCTGACATTTGAAAGACATTTTAGGTGTTTTAAAGTAAAACTAGCCTTTTATTTATATATTTATTTTATCTACAGCCTGATTCTTGTCGTCATCGATGTGCCTCTGGTTGAATATTTACCTTATACTCCTTTTATTCTTTAATCTGGCTTCAAGGTAAGTCTGGAGCGTTGCTTTTATTATCTTATACAAAGGTTTTTTACTTTTTATTACATTTTCTCAATCTACCATAACTTTGCATGTTTTTTAATTGTTTAAATATTTACTTTTTTTTTCTCTCTGTGCAATTTTATGTAATTTTAGGAACAGGATCATCTTTCATGTAGCCTAGCAGACTTACCGGTAGATAGAGTATTTCTTGTATACAGATACACATTTTGGCAGAAATGGGGAAGGTCTGGGTGTCATTAGTTAAGTTTCACAGACTGACTAACTGATGTATATTAAAAACTGGCTTGGTGTGATGTGGAAAAGTAGATAACACTTTTGAAAAGTCGCGTGATGTGAACGTCACAGCAGATCTCTGCCTCTCTGGAGGGTTTTAGTCCTCTGGAGGGAGTAAATCCGGCTGTTTAATGATCTAATCAGTCAGTCAGTCTAATTGAGACGTAAGTGCCTCTCAAACCAACAGCAGCTGTGATATTTTAATAAGGTCGGGTCAATTTTATTTTCAGAGACAACTTCTTAAGTAGGGAAAAGGACATCAGTGCTGATTTTAAAGAGCATCTTTACATTTAACATTTAACCGTTTATGTGCATTTAACTTTATGCATCTAGATGATGCTTTTATTCACAGCCACATGAACTCTTAACTCAGCGTCCTGCTGCTGGTAACATCTGCCTCACTAGCAGAGATAAAAGAGTGTGAGCAGGCTGGTTTTCTCACTGGCTGTGTCACAGATCAAACCTATGACATTTTGAATGCAGACACAGGATGGTCGCTGCTGTTGTCTGCCTCTGCTACAACCTGAATGTGTCTGTGTCTGTTTGTGCATGCTTGTGAGGACCCAGACCTGACAGCTTACAGCGTTATGGGGTGTGTTGCATGCCAGGTGAGACTTACAGTTTTTTGACTGTGGACATGGCGTCTGCAGGTAGCGTATCAGAGGCTCCAGAAAGAAGAAGAAACGCCATTTTATCTGGAGGTGAAAGGTTGGTCATAGTTCCTTAATTGCACAGGCAAGTTGTGTCGCACCCAACTATAGTGGGTCAAAGTTGAAGCAGGAAGTCTGCAAAATATATTGGATGTTTACAAGTGATGGAGCGGGTAATCATTTTAACATTTTCTCTCCCAAGTAAGTTTGGAAGTTTGGATTTGGGAGGTTTAAGAACTTTTTAGGATAAAATTGAGAGTTAAGTTTGGGGTCATTTGGAAGTTTCTGGAGGTTTTAGGTTGGGTAAAAAGGATTTGACACAGTTTGTGGCTCTAATTAACATAGTAGAACAGTGTGTGTGTGTGTGTTATCCATATCACTGGCAGCAGAATAATCAGAGCAGCAGGGAGCTTTGTTGAGGAGCTTTAGAAGCTCATGTCGATGTGGCTCCCAATCTTTTTAGCTTGTAAACGTGTAGTTGTTGCTCCTCGTCATGTTTCAGATGTCTATAAATTGTTAGCAGTTCCACCAAACAGACATTTCCCCTCTAAATGCAAATGCTTTCATTTATATAACTGTTTAAATTATCGAATATTTCACAAAAAAAGTTTTGTTTCTTTCTTCTTTCCTCTCCCATTAATCATCTCACGACCCCTCCGATTAATTTACATGCTGACTACTGAATGGCTGATATGACATGTTGTCAGAGTGACTGTAATTGGGCTTTTACAGGGAACAGCTTACAGAAGTTTAGAGCAAATACCTTCACTAGCAGCCAAGCTTTACATTTACCACATGACTGACTTGCCACATGTGCAGCTTCAACACTGTGACACTATAGCCACCTGGTTTAATTTTTATCAGTGTGTTGTATTTTATCATATTTTTAATGTCAAATCTAAATCTGAACAGTGACTAGTAACTCCAGCTGTCAGATGAATGCAGTGGAGAAAAAAATAAAGCAGCAGAAAATAGAAATACTCAAGCAAAGTACAATGCTTGTGTGAATGTACTTAGTTACTTTCCACTTTCCACAATGCGTCACAGATCAAACCTATGAAATTCTGAATGCAGACACAGGATGGTCGGTGCTGTTGTTTGCCTCTGCTGCACACTGACCTGCTACTACCTGAAGATGTATGTGTCTGTTTGTGCATGCTTGTGAGGACCCACACCCGACAGCTTACAGCGTTATGGGGACCAGCTTTAATTCTGGGGACCAAAGGGTCAGCCCCCTCTAATTTAAAGCAAAATATGTTATGCGTCACCTGATCAACTGAACCAACTCCATGACAACTGAGCAAACCCCATTTTCTTCTGAGGATCGTGACACACAGTTGAAAGTCTGCAAAAAAAAGCTAATAAGAGGACCCTTAGTTTAGATCATTTTATCAAACTCACCTCTAACACTGCATTGAAGTCCCACACTCGAGCTTCAAAAGTAAAATTCAATAATTAAAGCATTTGGTTTCAAGCCATCACTTCCATTTATGAATCGCTGAATGAACAAACTAATTTGTTTCAACAGGATTCAATATGAGGCTGAAGAAGTCTGAGTTTCTCTCTCCACAGACAGAGTCCCCCGCCTTCAGTTTTGGTGAGTTAGAAAAAATAAAAATCATTGCATGGTTCTCCCAAAGAATAGCGATCCTTATCTGAGAAGCAATATTGATTCAGTGAGAGCCGAGTGTGTGAAAGAGACTCTGCGGGGAAGTGCAATCAGCATCGAATGTATCAGGAAAGAGTCTGGCCTCTGAAGCAGAATGACTCAAACCGCTGCTCAATAACGTTCAGCCAAACCTTTTCTTGCTTTAAAGCTGCTCATGTTTCATATTAAAGTTTAATTATTCATTACTGGTGTTCTTTTCTACAAAACGAGTGAGCATGAACCAGCCGGGAGAAAATGTAAATATGAGCTTGATGCCAAAAGGAACAGGTGCACTTTCAGATTACGACATGCTATGAATTTTGCCGTGGCGTTATCTGGAGTTTACCACATAAACAAGACAGTGAATTTATTCAGAAGTCCTTTGATGTCAGCTGACAACAAACCCGGTCTGTGACCGACAATCAGCCACAGAGATCATTTTAACTAAGATAACGTGGGAATTATTGTTGCTGTTCCAGTATTCTCCATGTGGCTTCATAAATTGTGGAAGTGAGTCCAAACAGGAGTTGTGCACAACAATTACAGTGAAGCAGTCGCTGGCAATGAAATTCTTGTTCTCAGGCTCCTTCAACAATGCTCAAACAAAAATGTACAAACTAAAATCACACACTTAATTAAATTTTAATTCACCAATACCACCTATCAGAGGTTTTAGCCATGCTAGCTCTAGGGGCAGTCCACCACTTTGGCTCAGACTGAAATATCTCAACAACTATTGGATGGATTGCCATGTAATTTTGTGCAGACATTCATGGTCCCCAGAGTATGAATCCTGCTGACTTTGGTGATCCTCTGACTTTTCCTCTAGCGCCACCATGAGGTTGACATTTGTGGTTTTGAGTGAAATGTCTCAACATCTATTGGATGGGTTACCATGAAATTTGGTTCAGACATTCATGAGGATAAATTTTAATAACTTTGATCTAGTACCACCATCAGGTCAACATTTAATGTGTTCAACACTTTGGTTTATGACCAAAATACATGCAAAACTAACAAGACATTCCCCTCAGCCTCAGCTGGACTTTGTGTTTAGTGCTAATTAGCAAATGTTAGCATGCTAACACGCTAAACTAAGATGGTTAACATTGAGCTCAGAGCACTAAGTACAGCCTCGCTAAATACAGTCTCGTCTAGGTGACTCTTGAAGCAAATTTAGAGGCTGCGTGACAGCGATAGTCACTAGCTAGCTTGCAGCTAATGTACTGTTGGTAAGTTTGGGGGGAATAAACAAAAACAAAGTCTAGCGGTCAAATTTGTGTGATTGACACAACGTGAAAGTTTGCTGAGCTTACTGTCTGAACACCTTCAGTGTTGTTAAATCGAGTCTGAGCCTCCAGACTGACTCATATGTCTAGAAATTACATTTAAATTGAACTTGAAACCACTCTGACTTTTTTTTTGCTGTTCAGGCTCAGACAAATGCCTTCTCAGTTCAATCTGGATACACCAAAATATGGATTTGAGCTGCCACAACAAATTCAGTCTGTCCTTGTCATATACTGCTCATCACATGTTTCCGTCACGTCCAGCAGCACCATGAAGGCAGCATAATATAGGCTACCACTCACTCTGTTACTATCAGTAACTGTAGCTCTTCTCGCTCAGTTTCGTTCAGTCTGATTCAGTTAAAAACCTAAACAAAATGGACATGAGACGTTCAGGGAGCGACTGAGTTTAAGGTTGATTTAATTCGAAAGCTGAATTCCGTCTCAGGACTCTGGCTGCAGGTGTTTGTTTGTTAGTCCTCATTTACAACCCTCTCAGGGGGTTTTTGATTTTCCACCTAATTGAATGGAGATAAATGGGTTGAGGTCTCCAAATGGCAAGATAAAAGGAGAGGTGGGTCTCCGTGGCAACAGATCAGACCCAATTTATTAGTGGAGTTTCTTTCATCGTCTAATGTTTCCTGTGGGTTTTTTTTGTTCACGTCAACACATGGCTCTCATTACTTTTCCTGCAGTTTCTGAACGTGGTTTGATTTTCAAAATGTTTTATTCTTTATTTTCTTTAAGATTCCCAAACAGTATCAGGCGTACAGTCTTTAAGTGAGGTTCAAACCAAAACTGCATGCACGACTTCATATTTATTGCTTTGATCATGACGTTGTTAGTGGGTTTTGTCAACTTTAAGATGCCTTTCAGAGATGGATGAATAAACTATTGGTAGCACAAATCATCTTTAGTAACACTAACAGCCTGTAAGGAATATGCGCCAGTTTAAAGCATGACCTTTCTTTTTTTTCATCTGAGTCAACATTAAAAAAGCTTTTATTTGATCCATTATTTGTGTGTTTATACACCAGACTATCAATATCTATAATAACCAGCATTCAGCTTTATGCATACTCGTGTCGAAGCTTCACGGTTCACAGCGTTCTTGTGTGGTGAGTTATTATGTAGAAGTGTTTTGAATGAATACAAAAAGCAAAAATAATTCAGAGTGTCAGAGTAGCTGCAGAATCAAAAGGCACGCAGAAAGCAGCACCTTATCTAACCAGTTATGCTGTTGTGTCCGTCTGCTAAACCCATCAAATCCTTGCTCGACTATCAGTGACTGTTTCAGAGGGTCCAATTAAAATCGCTGCCTTTGTAAGCTACTTATCATGAAGAGACCATGACAAACCTGGAAAAATGAAGCCTGAAAGTGGATTTGATTTGTCACAATTATGGATAATAAATTTAAGGCTGGGAAGGGAAGAAGAGACAAGATAGGGGCAAAACACAAAATGTCTCCAAATGTTGCTTATTCGGCTGATTCTCTAAATATACGAACCAGTGTTTAGCCCAGAGGTGGTGTAATATTTTCTGTTCTGGGATATTTCTTTTTAATATTAAATAAGCTCTAGATAGACTGTGATATAAATAACAGAAATATCGTAACACTGAAGACTGGATGTTTGCCAAACGGGGTCGAGCTAAAGGAGCTTAAGACTACAAAACCTCGCTGTTATATAATGATCTTATTGTGCTCTGATTGGAGAGGAGTGATGGGGGTGGGACTGACTGACAAGTGTCAGATTTGGCCACCGGATCCCCAGAAAGTGGTACGTAGTGCCAATGCTCGCAGGGATACTTATAGCTGCTCATATCTGGAGAGCTAATGACTAACACGGCAGCCGGCCGGGCTAGCGCTAGCTTCCTGAGCTTCCCTATTTTCTCTCGAGTCTTCTGTTTACTCCCTCACTGGCAGTTTGCTCACCACATAATTACCATTTGTTCAATAAAAAGTTACAGAAGAGGGAAAATAAAGCTAGCTCATTAGCTTAGCTTGGCCGTTAACAAGACGAGTTCACAAGGTTTATTCAAAAGAAGTATTTGTACCGTCGACTCCACCTGTCTCATAACTGTCTGCAAACCATTCCTCTATTGTGAAGCAGTTTATACAGAGGAAGTTAAATAAAAGTGGAAGGTGAAACAGCTAAAAAGCTACAATAGCTTCCTCCATTTTGGACTCTCAAAGGTCAGCTCTGTCAAGACGGCTTGCTAATGGTCAATGACACGAATTTGCGGGTCAACTTGCAGAGATTTACTTTGCCCCCGCGAGCGAATCCACAATTCTAATCACACGTTTGGAATGTTTTTATTTCTGTAAACTAAAACACGAGATCCTCTTCAGACCTGAAACTGAGTTCCCATGTGGCTCGGCTCAGCGTGAACACAGAGTCCTCGTGTTGGATGAACTCGGGTCAAACTTCGCTCATTGTTCTCTGATGGAGAAGTTCATTTATTTCAAATCACAGAGTCCATTATTGCTGCATCACTGCATCGCAGATGTGTCACGTTGCGACAGATGTTTTCAGGATGTGGATTTTAAAGGGTCACCCAATTTCAAAAACAGATTTCCTCACTGTCCCCTGTTGTTATCGGCAGAGAGTTTCAGCTGAGATACGTCTCTTAAATGTCCTGTACAATAGAGGTGAATGCGTCTCAGCTCTTTATAAAAACAGTGTCTCCATGTTGGGGCACCAGGGTCAGTGCACAAAAATGTGAAATGTAACAAGCAGCATGCCAGCACAGCCAAATCTGTTTGTTTCCCACCGTTTACTGAAGATGATGTCTGATCTAATCTTGTTTAAATGAAATTTTGATATGAAATAGTTTTTTTTGCTCCATTTATGTTTGTTTTTTTCTTGAATACTTTCTGTAATTATATTCCAGGTTTGAAATTAACGTCACACCAGACTTCACGTTGTGCAGAACCTCAGGTAACATGAGCTCCTTTCATCCTCCTCTCCTCAGGTGATCCGGATCTTTGCTCGGACCATCAGGAGCTGGCAGCCGATTGGTCGACCCAGTCCCACACGTGGACGGAGCCGTCCGAGGCTGCAGACAGCAGCGTCCGCGGCCGCACAGGATGCCAGACGTGGGAGGTGACGAAGACGGGGGTGCCGTCATCAGACTGTGATGACACCGCGTGACCACGATGCTCGAACAGCGGCTGAGCTTCCTGCAGCTCGGTCCTCCAGGCCGAGGTGTTGTAGACCTGAACCGCTCCACTGAAACCTGACAGGGAGGTGGGAAACAAATCTATTACTACTTCATCCTGTAAGTTGCTTCTTAAAGGAATATTTCAGTTTAGAGGAAATGAACTGATTTGGGCACCAGGGTCAGTACACAAAAGTGTAAAATGATTTGACGAATTATTAAGAATGTTCATGTGTTTACGTGATACTGATCCGTTTTTCTTTTTCTGGCGTGGCAGCAACACGCTGCCGTACTTTTACCTCCAAGAAAACAATATTTTTAGTGGTAATTTTTATTATGTGTATGATTTGCTGCTAATCAATGAGCCGATGTGCTTTTATGGCAGTGTTGGCTTTGTACAGGATTTCCATCAATCTCATTCCCATCTGCTTTTTTTAAAGGAATAGTTCAAATGCACTTACTCGCTAACGTGTTAATTAGTGAGTTTTAGAGGAGCTGGTAGGCAGATTTTGTGACCTTTGGACAGAGCCAGGCTAGCTGTTTCCACCTATTTCGAGCGGTATCCATCTTGTCATCTAACTCTCGGCTGGAAAGCGTTTTTTCCCAGAATGTCAAACTATTTCTCTTCTCTCTGAACCAGCTGGTTCCTCGGAGCTGTAAACCGACCTGACACTGCGACGCAGTCGTCCAGCGCCGGAGCCCACGACACTCTGACGTCGTCCAGGTCGCAGCGACTTGTTTGGACGTCCAGCTGAGCCTGACTCACAGCTCCTCCCAGGTTCCTCAGGTCCGAAACCGCTGCCTGTCCACACGAGGAGACTCTGACGAGCCTGCATCTGGACGGATCCAAACAGGACGGACCTGCGGAGGCGTCCGTCCACCAGAGGAGGGATTCACCTGAAGACGCAGGTGGAGGTGAAAGCTGAGGGGCAGCAGACGTCCGAGTGTCGGCGATGTAGACGTTCCCGTCGCAGCAGCATGCGAGGAAGACGGCATCGCTCACAAAATGTAAGGAACTGAGAGGATCTGCTGAGCCGGTCTCTGTTGGGACGAAGAACTCGTAAGACATCGTATTAAAAACGGTCCTACAACTAGAACATCCAATACTAGAACTGAGCTGAGAGGAAATGAATCACTGATCCACTGACGACAAACCCGGCAGAGAAAGATGGAAACAAAACATTAAATGAAATGATCTTGGACTCTTGTTTGCTAATACTTAACAACATATAGAATATAAATATAAAATATCTAAATATTTGTCCTGTGTTTTGAACAGCTGCTCTGCATTAATGTTCTACACTCAATAAAAGGCTTTAATAAACCGTTTGTCCTTCCTGCTCCATAAATACTGGCTGCGTGCTTTACTGTTTTATATTAACTTGAAATTAGAGCTGCAACTAACGATCATTTTAATTGATTAATCTGCAGTCTTTTTTTCGATAAATTAGTCTATGAAACGCCAAAAAATGCCATTTTTATACTTTTTTATCCAAAAATATTCAGTTTACGAAGAAGAAGAGCAGCAAATCCTCATTTCAGAAACTGGAATCAGAATATTTGACATTGTGTCACGATTTTTGCTTGAAAAATGACTGAAACAATGAACCGATTATCAAAATAGTCGCCGATTATTTTTCTTAGTTGACTTACTGTTTCAGCTCTACATGATATTATATGACAAGTGTGTCAATTTTAACTGAGACTTTAGAAATTTAATTAAACTTCACAGAGAGAAAAAACTACATTTAATTTTGGTCCCTGGAGCCGTTAATTAGTTTTCATTGTTGTGCAGCTTCTGTTTCCTTTGTGCAATGCATTGTGGGACAATACAGACTTAATACTGCAGACTAATGCTAAGCGGGTTTTGAGACACAGCTGTAATTTAACAAACTGAGGATTAAAGCAGGTTTCTGACCACACAACAAACCCGGTAACTCTGTCACGAATCTTCGATTTCACCTCGCTGCTCGGAGAAGCTTCAGTAAAAATGAAAGCCATGTTTATAACTCGGTGTTACCCAGTTTATATGTCGTCTGTCCTGAGGTGAGCCGAGTCAGCTGGACGTCGCCGCTCTGAGCTCCATGAAGAACTTGTGGCTGTGACGAGAGTCGAGCTGCGATCCTGCTGCCTCCCTCTGAAACCCTCCTCCTCCCCTCAACACTTCCTGTCCGTCTGATCACATCTGCCATTGGACAACAAGACGCAGCTGGTTATTTATAGTGACGTCGACACAAAGATGTTAAAACAAATATCTGCTGATCATCTCTTTACTGAAACATCATTTGTTCTTTTCAATGTTTTCACTAAATAAGTAAACCATTTTCTATCAGTTGGATGTTCTTTATTTTCAGGGTTCATACAGCTTTTTAAGATTAAAATTCAAGCACTTTCAAGGTACCCAATCCAAAAATTTCCAGACTCATCTAAATAGTTACTCTAAATTCCAGGAGACGACAAAAATATTACGACGGGATCGTTTCATTTCTAATATTAAAAGATTTTTTGGTTTACGTGAGCGATTGTGTCGATGATGAAACACCAGATTATGTTGAGTATATTCAAATTTAAATATACAGTGGGGCAAAAAAGTATTTAGTCAGCCACCAATTGTGCAAGTTCTCCCACTTAAAAGATGAGAGAGGTCTCCAATTTTCATCATAGGTATACCTCAACTGTGAGAGACAAAATGAGAAAAAAAAAATCCAGACAATCACATTGTAGGATTTTTAAAGAACTTATTTGCAAATTATGGTGGAAAATAAGTATAAATCAATAACAAAAGTTCATCTCAGTACTTTGTTATATACCCTTTGTTGGCAATGACAGAGGTCAAACGTTTTCTGTAAGTCTTCACAAGGTTTTCACACACTGTTGCTGGTATTTTGGCCCATTCCTCCATGCAGA
>LKNJ01002870.1:0-57657 GCA_002120245.1 Maccullochella peelii | reverse complement strand
GGATCTGAGGGCAGCTGGAAGTGTGGACATTTTCAGTGCTGTGATGTTGCCTGAAGCCAGATTGAAATTTGTCCAAAAGGCCATTTACATTTAAAAAGTTGAGTTGAATAAAATGTTTATTTTTGGATGTTAGCTAGCTCAGGAAGATGGGCCTAAGATACTACGCAGGACCCTCAAGCTCCCAGGCCTCTGGTAGAGGACCTGAGCTTATATGGCAGCAATGTTGACGTACAGTAGGTATGGTGTTCTTTGGATGCAACTCAGCATTCTTTCTCCTCCAAACACGACAAGTTGAGTTTTTACCAAAAAGTTCTATTTTGGTTTCATCTGACNTGACATTCTCCCAATCCTCTTCTGGATCATCCAAATGCTCTCTAGCAAACTTCAGACGGGCCTGGACATGTACTGGCTTAAGCAGGGGGACACGTCTGGCACTGCAGGATTTGAGTCCCTGGCGGCGTAGTGTGTTACTGATGGTAGCCTTTGTTACTTTGGTCCCAGCTCTCTGCAGGTCATTCACTAGGTCCCCCCGTGTGGTTCTGGGATTTTTGCTCACCGTTCTCGTGATCATTTTGACCCCACGGGGTGAGATCTTGCGTGGAGCCCCAGATCGAGGGAGATTATCAGTGGTCTTGTATGTCTTCCATTTTCTAATAATTGCTCCCACAGTTGATTTCTTCACACCAAGCTGCTTACCTATTGCAGATTCAGTCTTCCCAGCCTGGTGCAGGTCTACAATTTTGTTTCTGGTGTCCTTTGACAGCTCTTTGGTCTTGGCCATAGTGGAGTTTGGAGTCTGACTGTTTGAGGTTGTGGACAGGTGTCTTTTATACTAATAACGAGTTCAAACAGGTGCCATTAACACAGGTAACGAGTGGAGGATAGAGGAGCCTCTTAAAGAAGAAGTTACAGGTCTGTGAGAACCAGAAATCTTGCTTGTTTGCAGGTGACCAAATACTTATTTTACCGAGGAATTTACCAATTAATTCATAAAAAATCCTACAATGTGATTTCCTGGATTCTTTCCCCCCATTCTGTCTCTCATAGTTGAAGTGTACCTATGATGAAAATTACAGGCCTCCCTCATCTTTTTAAGTGGGAGAACTTGCACAATTGGTGGCTGACTAAATACTTTTTTGCCCCACTGTATTCCTAACCTTGAAAACATAACAGTTAAAATTAAGCATTTTCTAAACTTTCAAGACTTTGTAGGAATCCTGTAATTTATCCTAAAAACATTGCTAGTTAAAGTCGGAAAAAGTGAACGTGTCATCTCAAGAGAAGATCTGGGTCTCCTTCAGTTATCACTTTATACAGCGCACGAACTGACTTTGTCGTTTTATTTTACAAAACCATCTGCGTGACTGGAGACAACAAGAGTTACGTGAGAAGTTATGTTTACTGGAGACGACCTGTCACGTTAAAAACTTTTCTGACGACATCCTTCACGGTTTGGTACTCGTGAAAACTCACCGCTGTCGTCTCCTCCGAGGTCCCACACCTGCAGGTCTGAGCTCCGCCCATCGTTGGTAACAACACACCTGCAAACACACCATCAGGACATAAATTAAACTCATTTTCATATTCAAATAAAGAAGAAGAAGCGGCCAAATGTTGCGATTCCGGTAAGTGCGCAACAGCCGTGTTCGATTTGAGACAACACTACCATCAAAATTCATGCACTACACAAGACAGTACATAGTGTACGCAGTGTACTGCATGTAAGTGTACTAACGGAAGTACGAGATTTGAGACACGGCACTAGTAAATGGCTGGACTGTGTGTGAAACGCTAGAGGGCTTTTACTTTGAAACGGATACCGGAAGTGGCGGCATTCAGCCATCGGTTGGTCACGACTCAGGCTTGAAATATTTAAAGTTAGTTGTTCTTAAAGGCAACTTCATTCAGTCTACTAACTGAAGTGGTTAGAGCAGGTTTCTACATACTGTACAAGACGTGCTATAAAGTATTTTCTTGTTGTTGTTTATACAGTTTTGATTACAGTAGCATTCTACTTCCTGTTAGGTTCAAACTCTCACCACAGCCTTGTGTACATTATAAAAATCTCAAAGTTCTGCCATTTTGTACAAATTCAGAAAGCCCAATGTTACAAATGTATTTTATCTTGATTCATTTTCTGGCACCAGTATTTTATTCAAGGGGTATTTTGATGCATCTTTGCTCATCTCGGTCTCGGTCTCTGCTGGACTCCAGTGTTAATCAGATCTGATATAAAGGATCCACATCGGCTGCTTCAGTCAGCTGTATAGAAGCACTTTAGCTGCACTGACTCTCATACAGAACTTCCACCTACAACTACTATCGAATTGGAGTGAGTACTTTGAGTTTTTGGCTGTTGGTCAGAATAAATGAGCCTTGTAATGATTTTACTAAATGTTTAATCGAGAAAATATTTGATAATTAATCAGACAGGCAGCCTTCAAACTGTTGAGAAAAACTGAATAAAAGATGAATCATTTTCTGTATCTTATTCAGCTTTTCATTCTGGTTTTTCTGTGTTTAACTTCACTACAGTAAAGCCAGGGTTCGTACAGCTTTTGAAGAGTAAAATTCAAGCACTTTCAAGGTAACTGTAAACCGTTTTCTATCAGTTGGCCTCTTTCTGAAGTCCTTTCCTTTATTTTCAGGGTCCGTACAGCTTTTGTTAGGAGTAAAATTCAAGCACTTTCAAGGTACCCAAACCAAACATTTCCAGACTCTCTGAGCCTTTATCATCACATCTAAATAGTTCAAATCCGACGACGGGATCGTTTAATTTCAAATATTAAAATAGCTTTGGTTTAAGTGAGTGATTGTGTCGATGAAACACCAGATTATGTTTAAAAAAACAAAAATATTTCAAGGAGTATATTCGAATTCAAGCATATTCCTAACCTTGAAAACATAACTGTTAAAAATTAAGCATTTTCCAAACTTTCAAGACCTTGTACGAACCCTGTAAAGCTCATGAATGAAGCGTTGAAAATAAAGTTTTCTGCAGGAGAACAAACAGTATGAGAGCTTCTAACTCGACAAAACGTCGCTGTGTTTGAGGCGTAAACGGAGAGAAAAGAAACTCACCTTGTTCCCGGGACGTGTCGGAGGCAGTGAACAGGACCGTCTGAGAAACCACCGTTGACAACTTTGAAATCCCGCTCTGCACAGAGACCCTGAACACACCACACACACACACACACACAGCAGAGGCTAAACGTGACATTTTGGATGTTGTGTTTATGAAATGAAACCCCAGACTTTGTTATCTGTTACCTTGTTGTCATCAGCGAAGAGTTTCAGAGGCAAACGCAGCTCCAAAATCTCATTTTTAGACGAACTGTATCCTGCAACGCACACAGCTGCAAACATAACAAAAAGGTTTAATTTGAGTTTATCAAACATTTAAAAGCGTCAATACTGGAAGTTTAAAAGCTGCACTGTGTAAAACATAATCAATAGTATCCTGTTGATGTTTTGTGTGAATGTTTGTCACTTGTTGGAGTTGAGTGGATAAAAGACGGGTCCATCTGTCTCTTATTTGTGATTATAATTATTTGTAATTATAAATGATGGTTGTTATAATGAAATATATTATGAACTCACTCTTCCCTGACGTCCACTCGATGACCCGGGTGGGACGTTCCAGCTGATACACATGAAGATCTTTGTACCTGAAGAAAGCAGACAGGTGTTGAGGAGATCAACAAGTCGGATCACTGCAAAGTTCACAAGCTCAGGACCCGAATCACAGACACACTATAGGAATGTTACAGTAAAACCAAATTATGCATCATCAACATTTGTTTTTTTATTTATTTCTAAGATGTAAACAAGGTAGCAGGACTATGATGTGTTGTAGGAATAGAAGAGAAGAAGTTTTATGAGCACTGTGAAAGAAAAAAAAGACAGGGAAACCATTACAGGTAACCTTAAGACAGCCACAGGTGCTGATAATTAAATTTGGATGTAGTAGTATTTTACTCCACAGCTTCACTTCGCCTTTCTCCATAATGTCAAATCATATTAGAATATTCCAATAATATTTCTATAGATATGTGGCAGTGTTAGGTTACCCTTTACAGAAGTTTATGTTTACATTTTGTAATGGTAAAATGTTTTGTTCTTTAACCTGCAGTATTTTTACTTTGACACCAGTCTTTTAAAAAATTAACTATTTAATATTTCCTCTCTCAGGGCTAAGCACACGCTCCTTAGCTATTAAATAGGACTTAATTTTTTTAATCAATAGAGTCCACTCTTTAATTCGGCATGAACATAGTCTTTTAAACAGAATTCAAATCCAAAATCATAAAATGTTCGATAACTAAAGTAATCACTTCTTAAACTTGACCTTTAAGCGAAACAGGGGCTGGTAAGTGTAGTAAGTGAAAGCCGAATAGAAAAACAGCTGAATTAGATGCAGGACATGTCTTGCGATATTATATAAAATGAATTTACACCTGCGGGTACGTAAGGGGAAATAAAAGTTTGACATTTTTAAGAGGAGTTCGCTTTGCAAAACTAGCTAGCAGCGTTGCTGAATGAATGACGCTTCTAGCTAGCAGCTAACATAAACTTTAAGCGTTTAAACAAAGAGTGAACATTTCTCACGCTTTCAGGGACTCGATAAACCAGTCATCTAAGATATCATCCAGCTCGCTGTCCTCCATCTCCGCCGTCACCTCTCGTTACTGCAGGCAGGAGTCTGCTGCTGCTTCACTTCCTGCAGTTTCTCTGGTGGTTCATGCAGCTAATGGATACAGTTACACCGCCCCCTGCTGGACAGGCGTCACTTCGCTTTACTGCACTACATTGATTTGACTGCGATAGTTACTTTGCAGATGCATATTATTACTAAAAAAATATAAATAAACTAATAAGTTATGATATATTATTATGTATTAAGCTTCCCAGAAGTATATGAAGTAATCATAATGAGATCTTATAACTGTAAAGCGCTTTCGGTACCGTTAAGGTGGAAAAGCGCTATATAAGTGAAGTCCATTTACCATTTACCAGCTGCAACATTAAAATAATGAACACATTAATGCATTAATAATTATAATCCAATATAATATATATATATTATTCTGAAACGGGCCATTCTGCATGATGAGTACTTTTACTTTTGGTACTTTAAGTATATTTTGATGCTAATACGTTTGTACTTTTAGTAAGTAACAGAGTACAAGTAAAATAATAGAAGTATCTGTACAGAGTACTCAGATGTTTTACTTAAGTAAAAGTAGCAGTAACCACAATGTAGAAGTAAAAGTCCTGCATCCAAAATGTACTTAGGTAAAAGTATATATATATATAGCGGGTAAAAGTGAAGCTTACTCTATAATAATATATCATGATTTATTAGCTGATTGACGTTATATTAGCTGTTATTAGTTCTATTTTGTATTAATCCTAAACCGTAAAAAGTAACTAGTAACTATAGCAGTCAAATAAATGTAAAGAAGTAAGAAAAGTGCAATATTTTCCTCTGAGATGTAGCAGAGAAGTTCCCCAAAATTGTACTAAAGTACAGTACTTTACAGTAAATGTACTTTCGGTCGGTCAGTCAGAGGAAATCTTATTGCCGGTCAGGAGGCTGAAGATAGCTGAAAATGTTACTTGTCAGAAACATTTATTCCCACAGAATAAATAAATAAAATAAAATAAACAGAGCATGGTCCACTGGAGAACTTCACATGTGTTGTTAGAACACAGAGACGCACTAAAAGAAACACAGGGAAATAAGGAGGGGGATATTTATAGCATGAGATCGTGTCTGCTTCACCTGCAGTGTTTCACTTTCAGTAAAAGTGGGTTTGAGAAGTGTAACTTGACGTTCCTGACTCTGGCAGCTGGTGACAACAGCCGACCCTCGATGTGCAGAGCTCCATCACTCCGGCTGTTGTTTTCCTCCTCCTCCTCCTCCGCCTCCTCGTTCTGTTCTTCCTGCTGTCTGACAGGAGGGAGACTGAGTCACACTTCTGTCTTCCTCTCTCAGTCCGTCACCCTTCTTCTTCTTCTTCTTCTCAGAGACGGAAACGCAGAATCCAGCTCTGAGTCATTCAAACGCAAACGTGTACAGTATGTCGTGTTGCAGCGACTGTTTCCTCTAATTAATACATTAAATCAACCAGTTCTCTGGCTGCAGCATCTTCAGGTATTGATGTATGAAGGTATTATTGGAGCCTCAGGGCCACAAGTACACAAATCACTAGTGCACCATATGTCACTGAGCTATGTGGTGCAAAAGGAACTTGCGACAAAACAGCATTTGAGACTCGTAGCAGCAGATTCAAGCTGTTGTAGTTATTGACTTGTGTTTGTGATAGAAATATATCCAAGAAAAAAATATACATATTTGTGAGAAAATATTCTACAGGTGTGCAACTCTCATTGCACGATATTCACATACTGATTTGCAGATGTGCAAATTCTGAGTTTCTTAATTTGTGATTCGTAGCAGAGGATTTGTGCAGTGAAGAATTTGAGAAGGTGTAACAGCTGTGTTTTGTTTGTGGGAGAGAAAAAAAAATCTCTGCGGCTTCAAATTTACTGTTACACATGTGTGCCTGTTTTCCACTGCACAGGTGCTGAGATGTTTTGCTCCAACAACACCTTCATACTGATGCTCCACTCTGACTGCTGCACATTCACAGTTAAAGCTGCTGCAGGTAACTTTTATAAAAAACACCTTCTGTCATGAGGCTGCGGTCCATCAGGACCAAAACCGCACGCCACAACAACAGTTTCTTCCCACCTGCAGCTGGCCTCATCAACAAGGCCCGGGACCCCCCCGTGACTCGGACTCTAATACCCCCATAACCCCCCCTCCCAAAAGGGCATTACACGTTATATTAACATAAGCCCCAAGACACACTGCATACTGTAAACTTTTGCACATCCCTCAGCAATTTTTGCACACCCTGCACTAAATGTACAGTTTTTCATATTCATATTATTGTACAGTTTGTTCTCTTTCAAATTATATCTTATTTTATTTTATTTATAATTCTTTGAATTTTTTATAGCTAAATTCTCTATTTGACATGTGTGTTCTTGACTCTTTTTTACAGTACTTGCTTTTTAGTGGCTTATTTTATATATCTGTATATATTTCTATTTTTCTTTACTTTGCTTATTTATGCACCAATTCACCAAAGCAAATTCCTTGTATGTGCAAACCTACTGGGCAATAAATCTGATTCTGATTCTGATTAGATCTTGACAGGACGTCTGTGAGTATTCTGGTGCTGTAATCCAAGTTATTTAAATACACCATGCCCAAATAAAAATGACCAATCAGAGCAGGGGGTGGGGTGGAAGAAGTACTCAAAACTAGCTATACCACAGTGAAAAAAATACTCTGTCCTGCATTCAAAATCCTACTTAAGTAGCCTAATAGTACACAAGTATCAGCATCAAAATATACTTAAAATACCAACAAACGTTTTGCAGAATGGCCCATTTCAGAATAAGTTTTCTATACTTTAGAGCTCATTTCTGACAGTAAATGAAGAGTCTTTGGGTTCATTGGTACATTTTTTTTGGGTCCTCCTTTACAAACAGCAGCTTACATCAAAAAAAAAAAGAGTAAAACAAAAGAAGACAGTTTAGATAAAATAATGAGCTGCTGTCTTTGTAAATCAGGTGCTAAAGTTACCATGGCGACAATCATTTGCTCTGTCACAAGGATCGGCAGGTAAAAATGAAGCCGCTCACACTATAAAGTAACCTACCAAGAATGTGTGTTTTCACAAAGACGCGTCGTGTTGAACCACGATCAATCTTTTCTCTGGAGGTCCCAACGCAACACACTGATGTCTCAGTCTCAAGACAATAAAAACAGCGAACATGGAAAGTCTGTCCTGAGGGTGGCGGTAGAGGAAAGGGGAGTTGTTAAAGGGTTCATCCTCTGAGGGGCATGAAGAACATTTCACAACAATCTGCGCAGAACTTAAAGTGGACATTTAGTCCTGATTGTGGTCCTAAAGGGAAGATCAGGAGGACCACGAAGAGTAAATGTTATACACCAGTAAATATCAGGATACTTTAATTTGGACTAAAGTGTTGGACTGTTTGACCGACATCTGCAGGCTCTGCTGCTAAAAAGAGACTGGTGTACATCTGATATTATTGATCGCATGCAGAGTTCATTCGACACTTTTGCACTCAGAAATAAAACATTTTTAAAAAGGGGAGGACACCGAGTCAAGACATCAGATTTTCAGGCTTTTGTGTGAGAGACTGAACTGCCTGTTAAAATAAACCCAGGGAGAGTCGGTCGATAAACATATTCAACAAGTTGTTTTGCATCATCTCCTTCCCGCGGCTGTTGTTTCCCACTCGCAGCAGGAAACCCTGTGTTTTCCTCCGATATGATAAATATTATGGGACTTTCTGTCAGACGAGCCAGAACAGGATCCCAACAGGTACTAATCCTTTCTGCCAACAAAAAGAAAAGAGAAAGCCGAGCATGTGGACTGCCTGTGGTGAGAGGATTTGTTCACATATATATTTATATATAATAACTTCAATTAACTTTCATAATAATAATAATAATAATAATACTGTAGATCAGTGTGTGAATGTAATTTAGTACATTTACTCAAGTACTGTACTTAAGTACAAATGTGAGGTACTTGTACTTTATGAGATTAAAAAAAAAAAAAATATTATTGGCAGGCAAGCGGAGCTATGGCAGGAAATGAGTCTGCGCTCTCCGGGGAAAAATATTACGCCAAACTCCCTTTAAGAAATATGACATATTAGCCAAACAATTCCTTATGTGTCCGTAAAAACACACAGCTCTAGAAACACAAGATAAAGGGCGTCTTCTTGTCAATTCGGGATCAATATAATCCATAAAGATAAACTGTTTTACTGTATACTTATACAGTATAGTACTGTATACTTGTATGTGATTTTTTAAAATTATCCAGCTTAGCCTGGACACAGTCTAAAACACTTGTATTCAGTTTACTTGTGTTTAATAATCAACAAATCAACAAACGCTGCCAAATTGAGACGACGTGACCAGTAGCAGTTGGAATACTGAAATCCACTGAATCTGTCTGTAAAGAATATCCAAAATATACAATATACAATAAGTGTATTATTCATATTAAATAACAGACAATACGCGCTCTACTCTGACATTTCTATGCGACATGAAGTCACAATACAATACAATTAAATCTTGTGTTTATATGCCGTTTATCAATATACAGAGGATAAAGAGTGTCAAACACGTTTGAAAATGATTGATTGTCAAATTTAGTTAAATTCAGATCATTAAATCTGGTCATATTTTATATTTTCTCCTGTTTGTTTGTTTAAAAACCTTTAAAAAAAAAAGAAGAAAGAAAGAAACTGTGAGGTGTTTTTAAAGATTTACATCTTCAGTAGGAACCAATGGGCTCGGAGCTGAGAACCCTGCTTCCTGTCAAGCGTTGTTCAAGCACTTTCAAGGTACCACAACCAAAGATTTCCAGACCCTCAAAGCCTTTATCATCGCATCTAAATTACTATAAATATAAATCAAATATTCAAGGATTTTTAGTTTACATTGTAGACGATGAAACACCAGATTATGTTGAAAATCAAGCTTATTCCTAACCTTGAAAACATAACAGTTAAAACTAAGCACTTTCCAGACTTTCCAGACTACGTACGAACCCTGAGGAGGACTAACGTGCTGTTGGTTTGACTGTTTTCATGGGATTTGTTGACAATAAGAAAACTACAGAATAACATCAGACTTATCCTTCAGAATTTAGATTCAGGAATAGTTTTATATTTTCCAATTATTAACCTAATTTTGAACAAAAAAATAAAAGTCCCTCCTTTTGGCCTGCGAGTTTTGTGAAACGATCCAGTACATTTTGAAAATGAACGCAGAGGATCAGTGGTTCACCTCAAACCTTCACTTCTGTAAAAAGATGAAAATCGCCACCAAGTTCATATTTATGAGGTTTCTAAATCGACCCTCAGCAGAGAGCCAGCGCTCTCCTCCTCCTCTCACCACTTACTGAATAATTACTCTGCTGCTGTTTGTGTTTGCAGCCAAACGTCGAGCTTTTAATCACAGTAAACTGCGACTTGATGTCAGAGAGCGAATGAGGCGAGTTCACGTCACAACACTGCTACTGAAAACCAACTTCGTCAAATCACAACATCAAAACAGCTTCCGTGTGACTTTAATTTAACAAATCAGCAGCAGCAGGACGAGTCGAGGTGATTAATACCCTGATTAATAACCTTTAACAGCAGGATTCAGTTAATGTGTTAATTATTGATAAAATACAGACTGTTATGGTGGGAAACACATCATGAATGCCTTCTGAAATAACATTCAGCTGAATTATATATAGTAGGAGAGAATTAAGCACATGAACCAGGATATGAACTGACACCGATTCACTATATATAAACAGAGCACATTTCATATTTATATAAAAAGTCAGGCTGTGAAATATATATATATATATATAGAACATAACAGTTTTAATATTAGATTTTGTTATAACCGTCTGGTATCAAGATAAATAATGAAACTGATGTGCATCAAACTACACTACATGGAAATGTAATATATTTATTCCCTCGTGTGAGATTCAGATCTTTTCCACGCAGATTTTAATTTGCGTTTCATCATTAAAGCTGCTCTAATCAATATTTTTATACGAACACTATATCACATGACTACTTTAATGCAGATTTAAGCTCATTATAATAATCATTTTTAGAAGAAACAGACTGATTGAACTAGATTTTACCGCTGATTCATCTAAAAGGTGCGTTAGCTGCAGCGAGGAGACGATGACCACTGCAGTTTATAGTAATCAAGCTCTTCAACAGCTCAGAAAATGCTTCCAGTGATATGAAAGAAGAAAAAAAACGTGTGGAGAAAACACGAGTGAGCTTCAATACGTTAAACTACAGAGCTGCAAACTGAATATTAAAATCCAAAACTCTACTGTGTCCTCACATTCTGCCCTTCTCAGAGCTACTGTGTGGTTCCTCTTCAGTTACACAGATTCTGTGATGTTTCATAGATGAATTATAAATCAAACTGTTCAACCATTTAACACATCAGGGCTAGGGTCCGGGTCCGGGTCTTGTGAGGCTGCAAATCAAACTGAAGTGTATATAGGAGATAATAAAAAAGAACGTTCACAGCAGATATCACGGTGATGAAGCTGGCAGCTGTTTCTCATAAATATTGAGCCAAAGATCCTTTTCATTGCAGGTTTTTCTGTCTGAGGATGGATTTTGTGTCTTTTTCGACGTCTCTGAAAAGCTGCTAAAAGTCAAGTGGACGGACGGACAGACAGAGAGAGAAAAGACGAGCAGCAGAAGTTTCTCTGACCGTAACATTTCTGTTTTTAACAGGCGCCTTGCAGCAGGGAGGAGAGAACGTCAGTCCTGGTGTTTGCCACAGACCCATCGGAGATGAGCTTGGTCCCGGAGGTCCGTCGGCTCCAACGTGGAGAGCCAGCTGCACTGGCAGGCGTACGCCCGGAGACCTCTCCTCCTCTTCAGCTTGGCTCTGAGCTTCTGACGGTCCGGCATGTTGTTCCTACACAGACAGTGAGAGCTGATTCGTTACTGAGGATATGACCTTAGTGTTCTCAGCTGCAGACAGCTCTTTAGTGCTCCTACTCGGCGGCCGCAAATTCATATTACCGTTTCAGATTCAATAAGAGATCAATTTATCAATGTGTGCCGGGGAGGTAATTCATATTTGCTGCGAGGAGGAATATCTGAGGTGTGGAGATGAAAGAGACAATAAAAAAAGAAGGAAACTTGTCCTAAAAAAGCCTTTTAGCTATTAACTGTTTCATGATACAATCTAAACTAAAGCAACAGCGACATAAGCAACAATTATTTTCATTTTTGGTTCATTATTTTCTCAGTTAGTTGATTAAACGTTTGGGGTCAGAAAACCCAGAACGAAAGGTGACGTCATCAAATGTCTTGTTTTGTCCAAACACAAAGATTTTCAGTTTACTATCATAGAAAACCAGCAAATATACACCCATAACTGTACGGAGGTTTTCTATTAAAGTGCTAAACATCAGCACCGTCATTGCGAGCATGTTAGCATGCTGATGTTAGCATTTAGCTGCCTACGTACAGCCTCACAGAGCTGCTAGCCTGACTGTAGACTCTGATTATATACAATAATTTGTTTGGAATCGTCTATTTGAATATGAATTACTGCTGAACCCTAGAGTCATCAACAGAAATTAACTAGATCTTTGATTAAATTAAAGTATATGCTAGTGAAAAGGAAATGAGCAAGCTCAAGTGCACTTAACATTTAGTGCATGTGCATTTAGTGCTTTCCATCTGGTTCGGTGCTGTTTGAGTGTGTCGCGCTGCTTTCTGCTGGAAATAAAAGCAAAGTCACTTCATACTTTCATGGCTAAAAAGATTTTTAAAAAAAAGCTTTTCTGGAAGACTGAAAAGCCAGATTTTAATTCATCACGCCTACACCATCAACAAGCATAAGAGCCATTATCAATCCACATACTCCATTTATAATTGCCTTTATGAGACCACTATGCACGCTCACTTTTGATATTAAATTACAGGCTAAAACAGCTGTATATCAGCGTTAGCGCTGTAAGGTAAGCCTCTTCATTTAAATACAACATTAAACAATAAAACAAATGTGTGGGTAGCTCAGTAATGGATGCACACTTTCCATTCAGAAGCTAAAATTTTCTGGCGAACATAAAGAGCAGCGTGAAAAAGAAAACTGGCTGCTTGAGGAAGAATATTCAGGACGACTCAGAAGCTGACAGATTATAAAACGTCATTTTCTTTAATGGACAATTTATGGATGAACTGCTAAATCTATTAAATCAGACAAAAATAATCAGTTAACAGAGGCCACGTGGAATTTAATTACAGCGCAGCAACCTCTGAGGGTATGTATGTCATTTTAAAACATTAAAATAACATTTATGTCAACATCACAGCTGCAGTGATTCCCCAATTCTGACCAGCAAACATACATCTCGCCCTTCGTCCATCTGTTCTTCTAAAACAGTTTCGCCTCTTGCAGCTGGTTGGTCGAAGCTCTGCTGCTGCTTCTCGGGCGACAACGCTGATGTGAAGACATGAAGGACAAACTCATCATCCTGAGTGTTCCTGAGTGTTTCCGAGTGCTCTGAACTGAACAAACTCACACTAAAAGTAAATTGCACACTTGGAAGAAAAAGTGCTGAAATGTGGCCTTTATATATATATATAAGTTTTATGTTGGTGTGTGACTTATTGACAGGTTTTTGTAATGTGATTTCAGGCACTGAAAGACTGTTACAGCACACAGTTTGGACTTTTCTGTCTCTATTTATTTACTTTTTTTTTTTTTTTAAGTGATCCAGTGAATCACTTTGTCAAGCAAACACGCCACATTACGTCTCACGTCCACTGGATCCAGCTGCCTGGATGTTTTCCTGTTTTACTTTGAAAACATGTCTCCAACTCTTTTAGATGCGGCAGCAGAGGCTCTGTGGCTGTACTTTAAGAAACTTAACTTTTTCTCGGCTCCAACTTTATCTTTCATTTTAAAGTGTCTTTACAGGTGTTGGGGAGTTCTAAAAAAAAGTAGTATAAAGCCTCTGAAAGCTCAAGAGGAAGCTGCGTAAAGTCGGATAAATGTCCTCGAAAAAAATCTGTTGGTGTGGACAGGGTTCGTACAGCTTTTTAAGAGTAAAATTCAAGTACTTTTCAAGCACTTTCAAGGTACATAAACCAAAAATCTCCAGACTCTCGAAGCCTTTATCATCACATCTAAATTGTTACCATAAATGCCAGGAGACAAATGTGACAACGGGATCGTTTCATTTAAAATATTTAAAGATTTTTGGTTTCCACGAGTGTCTGTCGATGATGAAACACCAGATTATGTTGAAAAATCAAGCATTTTTCAAGGAGAATATTTGAATTGAAGCGTATTCTTAACCTTGAAAACACAACAGTTAAAATGAAGCATTTTCCAAACTTAAGACTTTGTGCGAACCCTGTGTGGAGTTAGAAAGAAGTGAGCTGACCAGACCTCTGTAGCCTGCTGCTCATCTCTGCTGCAGGCTGCAGGCTGCAGGCTACGTTAGCCGCTACTAGCATAACACACCCAGACATGCAAGCTGCTCCATCATAAATAGACTCGGGGAAGGGAATGGACAAATTAAATGATAACTAATCTACAGTCAGAGAAGTGACAGCCGCTCTCTGGACCTCATTTACTTTTTAGACAAGCACATTGTTCCACTTTCAGGATATTTTAATTAAAATGTGGAGGAAACCGTGTTGACCTTTAAATGAGACACATGGATCGTTATAGGGAGAACAAAATCCTCATTTAAAGCTGCATTAATTAATATTTTTGACCACTTGGGGCAGAGATACAAAACATCAGACACGCCATCAAATTAATTCTCAAATGGCACATTTACTGATCATTTCTTTACAACACTTTTTAACTGCATCGTCATTAATGTGTTTCTAACTAATCAGAGGTTGAAAAAGGTATTCCAGAGACTCGTGCTTTAGGCACTTTGATTACTGTTTTCTAACAGCAAATAAACAAAACTAACATAAAACTCCTTTAAACCTCTGCGATTGCTGTTACTGTCACATGAAGAAAAGCAGAAAAGCATTTAAAGTTCAGTCAGACTCTCGTCCCGCCTACACACACCTCCATCATCCATCAGTGTTTCTGTGTTTCTTCCCGCTGTGGCCTGTCAGTCGATGTTACGGTAACAAACGACTCGGTGTCACCAGGAATTAGTCTGTCCCTCCTGCTGCTGCACGTGATATGGGACCTTTATCACTGTCATTTTAATATGAAATGAAAGTCTTTATGTCACCTGTGTGGCGTCAACACATGATCTCTGGATGGTTTTATACTATGCTGGGAATTAAATGATAGAAACTTCATTTGTTGGCTGGATATTGAACCTCAATACTTTTTTAGGCCTGACCAAACGATGTCTGCAGGCTCGAGTATTGAAAACCGTCAAGAATTGCAAGTTGGCATCAAAATACTTTCGATTTGTCGGGTTTTTGTAGAAATGTGCATTTACACTCAGAAAGTAAGGTACCAAAAACTCAGGTATTGTGTTTCCACCAGGATCAAGAGATAAAAAGAAGTATTCTTTAACAGCTCACAGAAGGTTATCTGAGGTAATCTTGTCTTTATTTGCTATTAGTTTAACTTAATTGACAAATTCAATTGATTAAAAACCTTTTTATAGGAAAAAAAAAGATAAATAAGTACCACTGATTACTAGCTTTTCTATTTGTTTTATAAAACTCTGGCAGCTCCTCTGTGCTGCACAGGAACTGATGCATTTTTTGTTTCTCTGTTGGAATAAACAGAAATCATCAACATGAGCAGCTATAAACATCACAGCAACAGACAAAAACAAGAGCGCCACCTACAGGAACTCAAATCCAAAGGAGGAGGTTACACTCTCGCCCAACACTGTGCTGATTTGTGTTTGCTAAGTGTGGAGCAGAAACAGGGAGGCGAGCTGAGCAATAATAATTATATTAACACAAACAGTATACTCATTAGGGACAACCTGTTACAGCCGAGGGTTTCAAACTGTTAAAACTTTTAGGCTTTCACTTTCTGAGGATATTATTATCTCGAATAAACGTCCATAAATCTGCCTATAAATCATTTTAAAAAAAACATTCTTTATAACTCCAGAAGTTGCCTGAGAATCCTCCTGTTTTTAAGTTTTCTTGAGTATCACAGTAATCCAGTGATAGCTGTCTGTACATCCATGGGTACACTGCAAACAGGAGCTGCTAACAGCTAATTCAGCCTACTTTTAACTGGGACAATTTGCTAAAACGTAAATATAGGCTAAAAAAATAAGTTGTAGCCCACTGTGTAACTCACTGAATCTATGGCAACATTATACTTCCTATTTACATCCACCAAAGCATTTTGTAGTTTTCTAAAGCGTGCACTGTAAATATATGTTTGTACGCCTCCTCGCTTGTTTCAGTGGATGTAAAGCAGAGAAATATAACTGTGTGAAGAAGAAGCGAGTGGTAAACAAGGTCCGCGTCGCAGCTCGATGCTGCCGCACTCTGACCAAACTGAAAAACATCTCCCACAACCAACCACTTCTGACAAATTTCTCTCACACATTGATTTCACCTTCCTAAATATGGGAAGAAGAAAAGAAAAGCTTGATTTTGTGGCACTGCGAGTTCATACGTTGATGTGATGCGTATATGTTTGATATATTATGTTTTATTTCAGTGTGAAGTGCTGAGATAGAGAGGTTTTTGTGCACAGGCTCTGAAAGGCTGCTATAGGTGGATTTCTGCACTCAGTATATGGCTTTCTGTATTTTCTGTTTAGTGATACAGTGAACAGCAACAAACCATGACACCCCAGACGGACTCATCATAAACCAGAGGGGTCACACAGCTGAGGAAGTGGGCATTTAGACCGAAAACAGCGCTGCATTCAGACGACTTAGGCAGAAACAGAGAGAGAGAGAACACTGCAGTCCCTGGAGGACTCCTTTACCTCTGCTCACTGGCTGTGGGGGGGGAGGGGAGGAGCTCTCATTGATAAGCTGTTGGTTTTTAAAACGCAGGCCTCACATCATCAATGTGGTGTAAAATCAAAAGGTCGCAAGAATAAGGAGTAATGTGTGGCATCAGCTGTCACTAGATCTGGTGGATTGGATTTTGTTTAACTTTTAGTGTTGGACATTGGTTCTCAATCACCTGAGGAACAGGTAATCACAGGACGAGTCCCACTCACAGTCATCAAACATCAGCACCCGGAAGTCACAGGATGTACACCTCAACTGGTCACATGACCTGTTGATACAGAAATTATTATTAACAGAAGTGTATTTTAAAAGTTCTAGGCAAAAATACATTGAAGCAGTAATAATTATTCATCAGTATGCCATTAATACATTAAAAGTGCTACCTTGGTATAACTGATTTAACAAATAAAAGTATAATTTGGTGCCTGTGAAAAATAATCTGTACCAGAGTCCAGAATCTTTATAAACCAAAACCAGGCGAGACATGACAGACGCTCACAGCATCAAATTATGTTTTCACACCTCTTGGATGCGGCTGTTCCTAGACCATTTGTGACAGAGCTCCCGCCAACGAAAACAGGACAGCACCTGGATGCATGACAAACAGTGCAGCAGATCGTCTCCAAGTACACATAAATTTATTTTTTTTAAAAACAGTATCCAAATTTAAGAGAATCAAAAGAGCCAACAGAACAACATCAACGCTGGCATTTGTCATAGCAGAACCTGGGGAACATTATTAGAGATATAAAAGCTAGTTCCCACATTCATATACACGTATTTAAGAGACATGCCCAGAAACCCAGAACACTTACAGGCTGTTATTTTGGTGCTTAATTAACTATCCTGTAGATGTTGATTAAGTAAAAGTACCAAACATTTGGCTGAACATATCTAGATGTGCTAAATCAAAGGCAACTGGACTTGGCTTGATTTGGCTGAGGACACACACACACAAAGCTGCAACAAAACCTTCAAAATGGCTGAGTGCATTTTCTCCCTCTGCTTATACCCTGTAATTATGATTCCCACCTGTGTGTTTTACATTCAGAATGAACTAATTGACTTACTTTCTCCCTCCAGACTGAGACAGCAGCTTCTTCTCCACTTGTGCTCCTTTAGGAAACTGTTCAGTCTGAAACGAAAGGTAAAAAGAGCAGATTACAGACGGTCACCACATGGTAAAAATAATAATTTATACCTGAATAGCTGTATTACCACATGTGTTCGTCACCATGCCTCTGATGTGTGCAGTCTATAATACAGCACAACACCTAACAAAACATTTATATGGATTTAGTCACATTTGCAAATCCAGGTGTCTGTGGTTCTCATTTGTTTTTAATAATACAGCTACAGACTTGGAGAGGGTGCAGCTGTGCTGCGTAAAAGTACAACTTTGGGTGAGTATCTCTATTTCACAAAGTTTTATACATTAACCTACTGAATTTGTTCAGGGGTAAATATTGCCTTTTTTAGCCCATTACATTTACTTTGATGGCAGAACTAGTTTCTCTGGGTGATGCGATACACAGTCCTACCACCTGATCAGCAGGTGGCAGTAACATGCCAAGATACACTGCCATGCGCCAGCAAATGCAGGGAAGAAGAAGATTGCAAGCTGGTGAACATGGATGTAAACAACGCTGGATTTAAAATACTTAAAATGAGGAGGAAGGAAATGCACACACATCATGTCTGTTAGAGCTCAAGGATGCAATGCGATGCAAACAATGTGTTTTGGTGAGTAACACTGACTCCAAAAGGCCCCTTTAATGAAAAATGTTCAATCACGGCAACAGTACTTTAATGTCAATAAAATGACTTTTGCTTTAAAGTATGCCTTTTTTTAATTAGTATTTTCTTCTCAGCCTATATACCGTATGTCACAGGAACAACTATATACACAGGTGTGCTGACACTCTAACCTTTATGAGAAAGTGGTTGAAAAGTTGCCATATTCATGTGTGTAGCGGCAATCGAACAACAAAAAATGCCACTTGAGGGAATTTGAAGTCCTTTCCAATGCATGTTGGTGCAATAAAATGATGTCTACCACGACGGGTGCGTTTGATTGTTTATTTACATGTTCTGCAAAAGCACTTATAAAAAAGCCGGGTGCACTGAATGAAAACGTAAAAACCAAACTAGTACTATACGGTATGCCAAACAAAATGCTAACAGTGAATTTAAACCAAAAAACAGACCAAAAAACACAAGCACGACAAAAAACTGTGTGGCTTCCTCCATTCCCAATTCCCCCCTCCAACTGTACACCTGTGACTCACCTAAATAGATAGTGATTGATTACCTGCCTATGCCCTCAGGTGTGTAAGTGACGCAACATTCACAGCTCAACACACATGACATGAAACGTCAAATTGGCTGCAACAATGTGGAAAAAAAGACAAATCGGGAACGTGATAGCAGTGTGAGGGTATTCTTTAGTCTTTTCGTATAAGTACATGTTCACCTTTAGTTTAGGGGAATCGCTGTAGTCTTCCTCCAGTAATTCCTCCAGAAGGGCATCAATATCCTCCGAGATGCTGCTTACCGGCTGTTTAGGTTTTGTGGCACTAAATCAAAGGAAACAAAATTATGAATTAAGTGTCTTTGTACAAACACCAATGAATACTTTTGACAGTAAACCTCTATGTTTAGGATTCATCAGTGTTTTGGGCAGGCAGGCAGAGTTCACATTCATCAATTTAAAGCTTACACATACTGGATATTGTATAGGCTGATTCCAGCATTTCTTTAGACTCAATATTTGCTTTTAGTTTAATAAATGAATTAAGGATTCAGTATTTCTATTATTCATCATTTTATTCCTGGTAGTTTGGAGACGGCCGCATTTAGAGCCTCGTGTAGGGAATTAAATATGCAAAATTATTTATAGACAACTTTTTTTTTGGTGCCTTGTTGAATTTTTTGAGGGGTGTGTTGGTGGCCTTTGTTTTGGGGATTACAAACTAAAGCTGCTTTTAGAAAATATTTACCCAGAAGATATAACTGACATGAAATGATCAATATGTCATTATAATGTAAATATAACACCTCTGACAGATAAGAGGCATTTATGAAATGGTCATATGAGTATAAACAATTGTATCCCTTACAGCTACATCAATCAAGATTATCCAGAAGTAACCAAAATCCCCCAAAATACATTTTCTCACTTTAATATGCTACTGTATATAGTCCCAGGCACACACAAGCTAACTTTACTGACATGCTGCATCTTTAGCTTGTAGCATAATTAGCTAACGTACAGTTCGTTTGACGTTATCAACACAGATAAGCTTACGTAATGTAAAAACGTTGCACATCCCACTCTTAAACGTTAGCTTATAGCAGACATTAGCTAGCCAAACTAGCATTGTTTACCTGTGTTTTATCCGTCCTTCGTTGTCTTTCCCGCATTTCCCAGCCTCGCTGGAGCCCACGCGAGCTGAAGACGCGACGGAAACGTTGCTACAGAACTTTTTTTCAACTTCATCCAGCAGTTCGTCCAGGTCGTCATCGTCCATGTTGGGGTATCTGCCCTGCTAGCTTTGGGGCTAACCTAACTACCCCAGCTAGCCCACGAGCCAGCCACCAGCAGGCTCAGAGCGTTCGTCGTTGCTAAGTAACAGGAGACCAGAGCGGAAATGGAGCGACGTCGCCTTCAAAATAAATTTCGAAAAATTAGCTGATGTTAAAGACGTTAAAGCAGCACGATAAACAGGTTTAGATGAAAGGAAACATGTAATGAACGGTTTAAAATTAAATGAAATAAAATAAAATAAAATAATACATTCACAAGCTATATACATTATACATTACAATAACTTACTACATAAATCGATTATGCAAATATTGTGTGAATATATGTGCAAAAATAATTAGTCCAGTATTTAATGTAATTAATAATGAGCTTTAATGCTGGCTTCTATGCTGTTTTTATTTTGTTTTAGGTTTCTATAAATTCTGATGCATTGAATATAATACAAATGTAGTTAAAACACAATATAAAGTAGTTGGACTAAGTAACTAAGTACATTTACTGAAGTACTGTACTTAAGAACAGTTTTGAGGTACTTGTACTGTGTCTGTAACCGTTTGCAAATACTGTACTTTTTACTCAACTACATTTATTTGACAGCTTTAGTTACTTGTTATTTTGCAGATTCAGATTAATAATACAAAATACAATCAACAAATAAATAATGATGTATTATTACAGGTAAAGATAAGATACGACTTTATCTACTAAGCTAGTATATACAGTAAATAAAATTTGCTCCACTTTTACCGGCTGCAATATTAAACTGATGTACACATTAATGTATCAATAATTACAATCCTGTAATGCATATTATTCTGAAATGGGCTCTTCCGCAAAATGAGTACTTTTACTTTTGGTACTTAAATTGATGCTAATACATTTGTACTTTTACTTAAGTAAATATTGTGAATGCAGGACGTTTTCTATTTCTACGCTGTGGTATTGCTATTTTTACTTAAGTAAAAGATCTGAGTACTTCTTCCACTGCTGGATTCAACACCACATTTCACGTTAAAGTGGTGCCACTCCTGTCACCTGTGCCTGTACCTACTTACTAAGGATCTTATTTTGAAAATGTGAAAGGAAGTACTGTTATTTGGCGTCGCATTAGCACCACGCCACGATTATCACACATTTTAACATAATACCACTAACGTACAAGGTTCAGTTAGGTAAAGGTGAAGGTGAACTAAAGCTTTTTGAGATAAAAAGAAGAAAAACAGTTGGTCGTTGTCGGCAGGATTCGAACCTGCGCGGGGAGACCCCAATGGATTTCTAGTCCATCGCCTTAACCACTCGGCCACGACAACCGGATAGCATGTAAGTTGTGTAAAGACACCTTTCAAAGAATGTTATATATGATTTGAAACGAAGCGCTATGAGAGAATTTACTAACCCTAACTATTATAGTATCTTTCATATTTAGTTTTTATAGTAAACGTCTATTTTATTTACAATTTCGGATTTTTGTAGTACTTGTTTTTTTTTATTATTTCATTTTCCACTTACTATGTTTATTGTTATGCACCAAAATACCTTGTATTTATTTGGCAATAAACCTGATTCTGATATTCTGGTGTCATTGAATACAAACTGTTTTTAGGATGCATACATTTGGGAATACAATGCTGAGTGGGAATATAGTAATTAGCAAGCTATTAATGGAATACAATTGTAAATAAACTACATTATTATACGAAATACTACTATTTGCCCTTTGGATAATCCTGGAGTGCCCTCTTGTGGACACAGACGGCACTCCACATGTAGTTTGAGGACTTCTTCTTCACCACTTCTTACCGGACTATGTGGTGATTTTTGCACATTAATTTATTCTGAATTATAATCTTGAGATTAGGCTCATGTAACCACACCTTCTCTCTAATATGATGTAGCTACATAGGTCCCCATTATTGACATGGTACTGTAAAATCCAAATCACAGAGATAGTGTAATGTACATTTCCGCTTGCCTTCCCTGCTTTACAGGAAATTATATTTTAAAAAAGCCCCGCTGTGTCTCAGTTTACATACCATCAAGTGTGAAATTGAGCGGAAGGAAAGAAAGTACAGGCTTCGCTTAGTGAAACTGACTGCACGCCTGAGTAAAGGAATCAGATGACGAACAGGTTTTGTTTCCTTGCTGGCGTTGTGGGTTACGGTGGTTTCCCACCTGGTGTGTAAACTCAGTTCTGTTTAAGCAGCTCATGCAGTTCCTGCTAATAAAGTTTGACAGCACAGGTGACTTTAACCTTTTGAACAAAAGTCAAAGGGGGGGGTCAAAGGCGGAGGATGTAAAGGTCAGCTGCCTGTTCAGGGTGACCTTTAGGCCCAAGTGCTCTCATTTAGTTAAAGATGAACTCAGATTTCTTGTCAAGTTAATGTATCCTGTGTGTTCGGAGCTTGGCCCATACAAGAAACTAAAAGTCCAGATATCTCGGCCTCTTCTGCTTTAATTCTGACCACTTTTTAAAAGAAAATATGTCTCTTGTGAGTCCCAAAACTTGAATTTAAAATCTGGAAGTATTTTACGTCTCAACACTGTGTCTGTTTCAGTGTATCTGAAATGCTGATTGCTCCAATGGAGGATGGCTGTCAATAAAAACAAAAAAGCACAACTTTGAGGGGTTAAAAGTGTTTTATTGTGGTAATAATAATAATAATAATAATCTTTATTTATAGAGTACTTTTCTAAAACCATGTTACAAAGTGCTTCACACAAGGCAACAACTTCACAACAAGCATCATAAACGCTTTCCCATATTAAGAACAATTAAAACTAATGAACCAATTACAAAAAACTAATAAAACCAAACAGACAGTAAAAAATCAAGAACAATCAGGAAAAGCTCTCCGATAAAAGTATGTTTTAAGAAAATCTTCATGTTTTTCAAGTTATGCTTTCACTTTTCAGAATCCAGTTCTGGTTTGAAACAACATTTTTGCAGAATAGGAACTCATGGAAACACTTTAGATGGAGTTCCCCATAAACCATCCTCTCTGCGATAATACCGCTGCCTGCATTTCCTTTCATAACAACCACAAACCTACAGCACAGCGGAGAGGAGAAAAAATAATGCTGACTCTGCTATAACTTATACTGAGCAGTCAAACATGCCTGAAACATAACTTTTCTACCTCGAACCAAACTCGCATACAAACCTAATTTTCAAAAACGAAAGAAACCAGCCGAGGACGGTGAGCTTCGAGATAAATGCACAGACACCAAAAAATGTCATAATAATCAGACACCAGAAGCTTTTCTTCAACATCCTCTTCACAATTAAAAACTGATCTCACAGGATTCATTTCTTACAACAAACTCTCTTTTATTTAGTCACAACACTAAAAACACTCAAACACCAGTACAAGAACCATCTACAGGTATAAATGTCTCATTG
This sequence comes from Maccullochella peelii, assembly GCA_002120245.1. Classification (NCBI taxonomy): domain Eukaryota; kingdom Metazoa; phylum Chordata; class Actinopteri; order Centrarchiformes; family Percichthyidae; genus Maccullochella; species Maccullochella peelii. Next base: position 34,115 of record LKNJ01002870.1, on the reverse strand, counting down.
TCTGCCAAGTTCAACAAGCCAAGAACCCAAAACATACAACACACATTACAACAAAAAAAACACCTTTCAGTCATATTTCCTCAGTGTTCCCATTCTTTAGCTACATTTTCAAAGCTAAAACAAAACAAACATCTACAAACAAGCCTGAAATGGAACCAAACTACATAAAACATTAATTTTTTTTCCAAAGGAGAAGTGCTACATTATAAAAATAGTATAGACAGTCTTGACATGGTGCTCTGTTGGGTTTTCCCCAGTTTCAAAATAAAGGTTAGACAAAATGTAAAAAGCACACAGCGGAGGTGTATAAAATGTCATTCTGTTCCAGTTCCTGTTTTGAAAGGGCACTGAGGCTCGGTTCTCACTGCAGCTAAAAGTGTCCCTGGTTGGACTTTTCCACCTCCACATGTGATGAAAGAGATACAGACACAATAACGTCACAAACTATGTTTAGGTTGGAGACACATCCCATTTTTAGGAATCTGTCCTCGCTGGTGTTTGCAATCGGTTGAGTTGAGGTGAATCTGGAGACACATTTCTTCTACAAATGTGGCTTAAAGCCGACTTTGAGATGTCGGTTCCATCTGTTCCTATAAACTCTCTGAATATTTTTAAAAGAAAGCTTAAAACTTATCTCCACCTTAGTGTTCAACTGACTGGTTCTTCATCTATTTTGATAATGTTTAAAGTGGTTTTATTGGGCTTGATTGTTGTAATTTTTTTTACTATAAAATCATCATGAAAGGTGCTATACAAATAAAGATGATCGTCATCATTAGCACTGCACTCGTCTACAAACGTAAATTATTGAGAACTTTAATGAACAGACCACAACTCCCACATAAAGCAGAGGTCTATCTGTAGCTTTAAAGGTTCATCTCCTGCTCTAGCAGTCACACCTGGACAAACTGACCTCATTACATTGTAACTCCACCTGCTGTCCTTTTACATTCATCTTACTATTTAATTCTGACAATAGGATAAACACTCAGGTCCCCAATTTTACAACTTCCTACAATTCAGCTCGACATCCTGCAATTCAGATTCAACATCTGGGATCCTGACAAGAAAATAAAGGTATGTGGTTGAACAATGATGTGCGAAATGCTGCAGCAGCGATCAGGCAAAGAAGAGAATCTGTCCTGAAGACCCAGAACCTCGACCATAACCACCAGTGCTAACTATCAATAACCTTAGGGGTTTTGTTGCTACAATCTAATGTTAGCTAACTTTAAATTGCTCTGAAACTGATATGAAATTTGCAGATCTGATGACTCTTGAGTGTGAAAGTTAATTCTTTGACTTTGGAAAAGGTAGTTTGACCAAATCATCTTAACTCAAGGTCCACTTACTAGCTTTTTTTTTTTTTTTTCCCCAACCACATCTCATGACCTTCATTGATGGCTCTTGCTCAGTGGTCAGTTGGGGTTGAGCTGACGAGAAACCTAGTAAGTGGGAGTTAAGATCATTTTGCCAAATTTCAAGACTGATACGCTACCAATTTTAATTTAACCCTCATCCTGTAGTAGCTGCTTGCGACCACAGGGGACGCTGTTCAGCAAAAGTTACATAGGCTCACTTTATAACCGACCACAAAAAAGCTGTACACATTGTTCAGAGATGGGAAGGAATAGGGACATGGGCCTAACTGTTCATCTTCACCTATTCACACACCCACATATCACAGAATTTGGGGTTCAGTGTCTTGCCCAAGGACACTTGGACAGAAGGAGCCAGGGATCAAATCGGCAATCTGTCTGTAACCCGCTACCTCACGTCACGTTTGTAGATGTCGGTGTCCATCTCCATGTCCTGTTTCGCCGCTCTGTACTGTTCTCTGTTCTGCCTCGCAGTCCAGGGGAGGAAGAGCTTGTTCTGTGTCCACGTTTGTTGTAGCTCCTGAAGAGATTTCTGTGGGTTGGTCCTTGTCCTCCAAGTTTGAAGTGCAGGGGCACTATCTAATAGAAGTCTCATTGTGATTAAGGACTGTCCAAATAAACTTGACTTTTCTGTTTGAGGGATTAATCAGTTGAAGATTTTCACGCCAAAATGGGGAAGATTAATTTCACTAAATTAATCGTACAATAAAGTGGCACCAACTGAGGACAGGTAATAGATATTAAAGGAGCTTGTGGAGTCTTCTGGCAGTAGGATTCCTCACTGCAGGCTTTGTGTTTAAACACAGACATGCTTCGTCGTGGTGGACGATTTAGGACCCAAAGTACATATCAACATTAAGTCCTTTTTTTCAAGCGGTCTGAGCGGCGCATCCAGCAAAGTTTCTTTTACTATTGGCTTGTTTCTGTCTCTGATGAGATTCCTCAAACAGACCTGTGGTGGAGACACGGGACAAAACATTTAGATGAGGAATGAACAAAGACTAGTGACACATACAAATAAAAAGTGCAGTGTGGCATAGATTTGTGTTGTGGCTCAAGAGTTAAGTACAAAAAACCTGATCATTAAGTGAATCCATGTAAACTGGGTTGTTAGAGACGGTGTGTTACATTCAACATATTGTGGAAACTTTTCTCTGTGTGTGTGTGTGTGTAAGCATATTCCATTACTTACATAGCTTATAATAAATATTAGAAGTGCAAACATCAGCACTGCTGTGGCGATAATAACCATGTAAGCATCGGCCAGCGTCAGATTTTCCGTGGGGCTGTTGGAACAATCTGGAAATGAAAACAGAAATGAAAGTTTACTCAAGTTTGAACCTGCAGGAAACTGGATCCCACACTGAGCTGCACAGTTACTGTGGCTGAATCTTCTTTTGGCTCATTTTAATGTGAAAGGCGTTCGTATCGGGTGATTCTAGTGTTGAAAACATCACATGAGAATCAGATGATGATGTACATGTTCATCGTGAGGTACTGACTCGCTTTCTCTCTACTCCCAAACCTCATGAACAACTCCTTTAAATTAGGCATTGTACATCTAAAATGACACACAGTTGATTCTCACCTCAAGAAGCTGGGTTTGGTTTGAAAGATAAGGTTCAGTTTCATAACTCCTGAACAGCTGTGATGCTTTTTTCAGCAGAGGAGGGCCGTAAAGGTGGATAGTTAAAGCCAGGTTATTTTGGACTATGCCCATTGATATAAAGGACATAGACCATTAAATCAATGGGCATAGTTCACTAGATTATATATATAAGTTTCTCTACTGACAACCAGTACTTGTGGGAAAACTTCAAACATCAACAAGAAAATACTGTCTCATTATGTTTAGCGGCGTGGCTCTATGGATATCAGTGTTGGTCTAAAACTGAAATATCTTGACAACTATCGAACGGATTGGCTCCATAAAACAGATGAAAACAAAACAGACTTTTCCTCTAGCGCCATCATCAGGTCAACATTTTAACTGTCAAACACTTATATACCTGCAGAACTAATGAGAGCTACATCATCAGCTACATCAGCTGTACTTTGTGTTTAGTGCTAATTAGCAAGTGGCTAAGGACTTAATTCTGCTTCTTCCAAAGTGGGTTTTGGCGGGAAAAATGAAAAACGTTGCATTTTGAGGTTAGTGATGTTTAAAAAGCAGGTGATTCACCCTGTCACACCTACGCTCCATCCCTTGAGGTAAAAGGTGCACAAAACATGACACTCGGCCGAGTCGGGAAGTCCCGCGATTCAAATTTAAAAGGGGGAGGGGGGGGGGGTGTCTTTGACTGGTCAGAGTGTCAAATGTCTCCCATTGGAGAACTGGGAAACTGTTCGACCTTCGACTGTTACCTGTCAGAGTGAGGCGGACCTGCCCGTCCCGGTTCTGTTCTCCCACAGGTGCTGCCAGGTGACACATGTACACGCCGCTGTCATCACACGTCACGTTGGGCAGGGAGATGCTGCGGGACTCGCCCAGCAGCGCCACCTCGCGCTCCACGCCGATGTACCATTGCGTCACGCCGTCGGGGAGGTCTCGGGTCAAAAGGCCGCTGAGACGAGGCGCCGGAGGCTGTCCGACCTGTGACATCATCGGTACAGTGTGAGATTTCTAGAACCACATCAACATGAACACCAGGACTAAACTGTAACAGCAGATATGAACACTCATTCATTCTGTCTGCCACTACAGCATTACTACCATTACTGTTCTGATTGTGGTATTATTACTACTGCAACAACCTCTCCACTACTATTGATTACAAACAGGAAAAAGCTATTCTGTTAAGATTATTTTGTCACCATTACTGTTTACATATCATTTTAAATTATATTCTCAGTGCAGGTATTTTACTTTTAACTCTTTTAACTTTGAACTCAGTAAAGGATCTGAATACCTCCTTTACTGTTACTAAAGCACAGTGGTGGCAAGTACATCTGCTCAAGCACTGCACTTAGGTACCATTTTAATTGAGTATTTCCATTTTTTTATTCTACTTTTACTTCTCCTCCACTTCACATATTTGACACTTATTAGTTTTTTACATTACCAAAAACATATGATATGCTTATGTGGTATATGATACTACTATTAATCTACTCAGTAGTACAACGTCTCTTACATGTATTGATTAGTGATAAAAAACAGGTGAATTTAAAGAGGTGCCACACACTTAAACGTGTTCTTTGAGCTGTAAACTAAACGACATGATATACTGTGCTAAAACACCAATGCTGGTGTTATATTATAATATTGAGGCCACGTTTTAGACTGTTATTTCTACTATTACTTAAGTAAAGGTTGTGAGCACTTCTTCTCCACCTCTGCTAAAGTAATACCACTGTTACTGCTTTTACTTTACCAACAGCAATAAACTAATTATACAATTTACTGTACTTTTAGAAGGAGAGAGAAAGAGAAAGTAAATAATTTGCCCTCGTTTGAAATCCAGCCAGCCAATTAGAAGTTGCCATGACATGTTTCCTTCTTCCTGGAGTTTTGTATTCGTGTACACTTAAAATGCACGTTTGTTTGCCTTAAGTCAGTGGTGAAACATGAAATAATTTACCTTGTACCATCTCACTGCTCTGTATTGCACACCAGGCTCGGCTTTAGCAGTGCATGGAAGAGTACAGTCGGCGCCCAAAACGGATTTAATCTCCAAGAGATCCTCGGTGACAGCCGCTCCCGCAGCGAGCCAAGCACCTGCGGAACAAGAGAAGCCCAAAAATGAGGTTTATTATGAATGTAAACCTTCAATACAAGAGCTTTCCACATTAGACTGCAGCGTCACTTTGCATGCACGCCAGTAATGTAAGACAGTAAGATAAAAATGCAGTATCCTCATCGTGTAGGCCTACACAAAGAGAAAAGTGCATTAGGTCTGTAGGAATGGTTTCAGTTACTTACACAGTGACAGCAGCAGAGCCGAGCGGAGACAATCTGGATTCATGTTGACGATGATGATGGTGAATAAGGTGCATATGCCTTAAAGAGAGATAGAATACGACGAAGAGAGAGGATATTTTATAGGCGACTAGGAGCCACCTACTTCTCAAGGAAATGAAACCAGTTTACTAGAAGCGGGGGCGTGGCTAACAGCGGGGGCGTGGCTAACAGCGGCGCTGTTCGTCCGTGTGAACCACAATCAAACAGCAATAATCACAGCAGAGATTACCATAATAGCACGTAACGTCAGGATGAAAGCACCTGTTTTCCTTTCACTTGTTATTTATGGTGAGTATGGCAGCTATCTCGACTTTAATGTATAGTTTAATAAGGCAAGTGATTGATTCTTGTCTCTGTTATTATGATTTACTTCATGTGTCAAGTGTAAGTTAACTAACTCTTACGCCGCTATGCTATCCAGTTACACGTGGTGTTGTGACGGTTCAGATACGCATGCCAAACTGCATTTAAAAAAGTCAATTAAATGTCCCCCCTGCTTATAACTACAACCGAATTGAAGACCGGATTTTGTAGATTTAGAAAATGTGCTGAAGTCTTGCTTTACCTGCTAAAGACACGGGCAGCAAGGTAAAATGTATTAAATTGACAGATTTTTTAATGTAGTTCAGCTTTGCTTTGTGGGAAAGAGCGGGTTAAGGTTTTTATAGAGTGAAATTGAAAAGAAATAGAGAGAGTCTGTAGAGACAGATTATTGACGTTGTGTTTACTACTTAGTTCTGTTTGTTTATGGTTTGTGACCACTGTTAAGCTTCCGCTTAGCAACATTAGCATAAAATTGCTGTATCATCATGTCGCAGGTGGTCACAAACCGCATTAGTGGTTATCTATTTAACAGATTACCACTAAAGTGACACTTTTGTATTCGGGATGCCTCCAGCTAATGAGCACACTTTATGATTATATAGCGTTAATATAGTTATTATAAGCATTTGGTGAAAGTGAAAGCTGTCTGCGGGATTCCCCGTGCTTTACGCTGCTTCAAGGGGGTAGTTTCCAGTGTAATGGAGGAAACATAAAGTTATTTCAAATCAAGGCAGGAAATTCCCACTGAGTGACGTTAGTGGTAGGCCTATGTTGTTATGTAAGTGCTTTATTACCATTATTATGAACAGGCTATGTAAGGCCTGCCAGACCTGAGGAGAAAAATTAAAGAAAGCCAAAACAAGCCATGCAAGTTTTTTTTTATGTGCACTGGTACAGATTTAAAGAAATTTATTTTTCATTCATTTGAGGCTTTCAGGTTTTGTCCTCCCTCATCACTGGTGTCGAGACGCTAGAATAATAAATAAATGGAAAACAAAAAAGCAGATTTTAAAAAATCTGATGTTTTGACCAAAGGGAGCGAGAAAAAGGAGACACAAGCCTAATGTATTTTTTCTTTGTATGTACACTATCAGTGGCTCAGCGGCTCGTGAGTGGCAACCCAGACGTGATGGAGAGCAGATCTGCTTATTCCTGCTGTGGAAACCCCAAAATTAAGTTTGACCCACAATGTGAAACCACTTGGACCATCAGTGGAAAGGTAAAAATAACCCTGCATGCATAAATACAATGCAGCAAGTATATTCATACAAAGAGCGACCCACAGTTTATGTTCCTATATGTGATGTTTCTGTGCTTTAACTATTATTCAAGCAGAGACAAATAAAGCCCAAAGGAAGCAATAAGTTCAACCTGCCACCAGACTAATGTACATTTTTAATTTACAAAAAGAAGAAGAAAGAAAGAAGAGCTGACTTGGTCCATTCAGGTCACTATGTTTTAAAGGCGCTCTGTGGAGAAACAAAAGTTATGTTTACCTTCAGTGTTACTCACCAAAAACGCAAACGTGTCGAGTGCATTTCCTTCCTCATAAAACATTTTTCAAGTATTTTAAATCCAGCATTGTTTTCATCCATGTTTACTTGCTTGTAGTCTTATTCTTCCCTGCCTTTGCTGGCACATTGCAGCATATTTTGGCGTGTTACCGCCACCTGCAGGTCAGTGGAATAGTATGAAACCATTGGCAGGATTTTGTGTCCTTGTGCATGTGCACAAGATGAACAGAACTGGGACCCATTCATAGAAGAACAGCTCCATAGCTCTACTAGAGGTAAAAAAAAACTCCATAGGGAACCTTTAAATAGCAAGTGCAACCAGGATTACTCCATCAAAATGTTTGTCTCACTTCAACGGCTTCATAAAGTGATTTTTGTTTGTGGTGTTTCGTTCTTGCAGACCATCGCCTTCTCCAACGGTTTGTCCACAAAGTGCACGTATCCATGCAAGAAGCTTGAACCTGGAGTGATGATGCTGGATGAATGTGCTGATGTAAACGTTACCATGATCACCAGTGTAGGTCCCTTTCTTTTTCATATTGTAGTTAACTTTGACTTTTGTCATTTGTAGCTGTATACTATGAGTGTTTCCAAACCCAGTGCTGTTCTCCTGCTGCTGACAGATCACTAAGTCCAACCCCCCTTAGTTACTGTTGCTACGCCTGTCAATCTTTCCGTTCTAATGCAGCACCTGTGCAGTTGTTTACAAAGACACCGGTTGCAGATTTGTTATTTTTTTTAAAACAATGGGTCCTTGATTTCAGACAGAGGTAGTGGACAAAAGCAGGTGTCTTATTTCCTATTTCTGTTGCCGTCCTAAATATACATTTCATGGCTACATACTTGATATCATGCTAAAAATAACAGTGAAGCTAAAGCTAACAGCTCCCAGGTAAAAAGTAGCCTCCCCACCAGTTGATGATCCGTGTTGAAGACATGGAAATAAACAAACGGCATTGTTCTTGTATTGCAGTGTAGAACTAGTTAGTCCTGGTATTATAAGATATTATGAGTGGGAGAAGAAGAAACGTAAGCTCAGTGTTATTTTGTTAAATCATGACCCTGTTTAGCTGCTTAGCTTACCTACTTGTTTGTATTTTAAAACTGTGTTCAATTTTAATGTTACACGAGAAAAAGCTTTTAAGATGAGGACTAATCGATGTGTTTGGCCAGCGTAATGTTATCTCATGTAACGTTGCTGGAGTGTAAATAACCCCATATCTAATAAAAGAGGAGGTCAAAGCTGCTAACGTTAGCATAAACTCTGATAGCATCCAGGACCGGCTTCCACACAGTGAATAAATACAACACTGTGGATATGCTAGTATTGTGCAGGGCTTTTTTATGTTACTGCAACCCCACAAACTAATGTAGTTAGTTAATGATATGCTAACTCTTGGCCCTAAGTAACACAGGCAGTAAGCTAGTTAGCCGGACATGCTAACGATTTACATTAGAGCAGATTAACACTCTTTTTAATTCATTCCTAGCACTCATGTTGTTGTGCGTTTGGTTTTGGCAATAACTAGTTAACATGAAATACTGATTGTTATTTTAATCTGCTTTACTTACTAAATGGTTAGACAATTAAGTGAGTCAGGAAAATGCGGTTAGTGTCGGATAAGTGTTCAAAACCCGTAAACATATATAAGCTTAATGTCCGGACATTTTTTATTATGATTGCCTCAGTGTGTCAGCTCATCATATTTGGCTAAATTTATCCAGCCAACAACTTTTGTAAGCAGTAAAGCTGAAAAATAATCTGAAGAAACTCTTTGGTTCAGGTGTAATTTTTACTCACCTATTTACAGGAAGCTGATGAGGCTGAGGAGATAAGGATCTACTACGACAGCATACTGTGCTCTGGTTCTCCACGGAGTCAAGGTGGGTCCTGTTTTATGTACCAACAGGCTGATTTCTGTATTTAAATTACATTTGTGATCTGAAACACACTCAGAAAGTGACTTAAACACATTAATTCATTTGATCTATTTAGAGATTTTCTGCAAACTCACTGTTAATGTTTTGAAAGTCACCTGTGAGTTAAGTTTGTCAGATGACTGTATTTTGGAGGAAATTTGGGGATTTTTGGGGCCTTATTGGGTGCTACAACAAGATCAGGGATGTGCCCTGATCTTTCATAATAAAAAATTTACTTTAGATGAAACAAATCAGCTTTGAGACACTTTTATAATGAAGAAAAATGATAAAAACAATGTTGTTGTCAGGCAGCACATGCTTTTTGTTGGCTAACGGCATCAAAACTGCAACAGACTGCAGTTTGTGAGTGATGACCTTCTGTCCAGGGTAACACTGACTTATCATCACATAGAGCTTTAAGACAGATTTGAGAAACAATTCAGCTTCACCTGCAGACTGAACATAATCTCTTTCTGCAGTAACGATATGATAAAAGCTATGTTGTTGGAATTTAGCTTTTACTGCTCCGTTGTAATCTGTAAGCTCCAGGCAACACGTGCTGCATGCAAAAATTGTTGGATGAATGAAAAGTGGACAATGGACAACTTGACTACTATTAGATCTTTACCACTAATGGGGCAACGAGACTAATTGTGTGTTCAGATAGAGCCCAAAGTGAATTTTAGAGGTGGTGCAACAGCACACAAAGTCAATGGAAAGACGCAATTAGACGCATGTTTGCCCGGTGCGGCGCAAATTCACACAAAGAGGCGCACTCGTATGTCTTGAGTGAAAAATTCCCGCCTATCTTTGGGCTTTATGAATCTACTTCATAAACGTACGGAGACGAGAGGAAAAAGGAGAGAAATAACAGAAAGAACTGACCCCCACAGACACTGTAGATGCGTCTACTGCTAGCTAGTTTAGCTAACGTACAGTTGGTTGATTGGCTGTTCACGCAGTCTGTCACAATGACAATGCTAACATGCTAACATGTTGCTGTTAAGCTAATAATGTTTGCCATGTTCACTATCTTAGTTTAGTATGCTAACATTTGATAATTAGCAGAAAGTAAACCATAAACTTAAGTATTGGGACACAAAATTTTGGCAGGACAGTTAATACAATGCCATGACATCAATGTCATGGCATTGATCATTTCATCCATCTAATAAAATGGAGTAATATGGAGCCAGAGGAACAGGAAAACAAGCAGGGATCACAACGGTTATTAAGATTCATTCATTAAAACTTGATGACAATCTAATAATGGTTGAGATATTTCGGCCTGGACCAAAGTGGACCGGCCAACCGACGTTGATGCTAGCGTGGCTAAAACTTCTGAAGCTTGTTCTGGAAGTGGCGCCAGAGGAAACTTTCTTATTTTTCTTGTCGCTGCAGGGTCCGTTGGTTTGATGTTGCTGGCTGTGGTGATCGGTGGATTGATCATCTGCTAAATCATCTAAAAGCCTGTATGTTCGAGCTCTGAGACCAGCTGGGATCTACTGGGTACAGGCTTCAGGGCTTCAGAATGTATTTCTAGGCTTTTACTTTGCTGTTCTCTGCACTTTACTCGTATTTTAGTAGAAACACATTTATTCCTATAGGATAATCTTTTAAGAGCCAACTTTCACTGCCTCGCAGACAGTGTTATTCATGAAATGTGCTTATTTATACTTTTATATATATTTTATATGAAGCAGATATATAATCAAATCGCTTACATTAGTTTTCTATCGGAATAGTATTTAAATCATGCACATTCGTTTTTGTCTTTTATTAGCTGTTGGCAGTTTATCATGCAAATTATATATTTAGTTCTCTCAATATCATTTCACTCGTGTTTCTCTCAGGGCTGTATTTACTAAGAAACTTACAGAAAGCAATGATTTCCCAGTTTTACAACATATTTATTAAGACAACCACAATTCAAAAGTAGTATTATTACTATTAGTATTATTAGTCACGTCCACTTACTGACCCCTTTTGGTACGATCTTCCAGTTAAGGGCACAATAATACTCTTATTGTCACACTGACTTTTTTCTTGCTGTGCTACATTTACTTGTGGATGGAGGTGGTCTTCAGTTTTTTGCCCCTACTAATGCGGCTACTCAAAATAGACATTTATTGATTCAAATACACTTACAGGTCAGTTTTAGCACACTAAATATGTGCGCTGCTTCTGTAGCATGCTCAGCCAAAATGCTTATGTAAATACAGCCCTCAGAGTTCACAGAACAAAGCTGCTTCCAAAAACTCATGTGATACCACATTTACCTCGGATCAGCTCAAACTGACCAAACCTTTAGATAGCTGACCAGTCAACATTATAACAGTTTAGTATAGATTTTTGGGAAAAACCCTTTTGGTTTTTAGTGAAACCACTATAGAGTTGCAAAGTGGGAGGAGCTATTTCAGGTGCTCCTGGTTCCAGAAGTAAAAGTCCCATTCGTTTTTCCCAATGTTACAAAATATAACAGCTGCGTTTGAAAATATCTGGTTCAAAGATACAAGTCTGTGAACATTTGGGGTTAAAGGTTCCCTGTGGAGTTTCTGACCTCTAGAAGTGCTATCGGACGTTTATCTTTGAGTGAATCTCCGTTTTATTTTTCTCGTCACACGATAGACATTCCTGCCAATGGTGTTACACTGCTCTACTAATCTAAATGCAGTAAATGCTGGAAAGAAGAACACTGAAGCTAGTAAACATGAATGTAAACAATGCTGGATTCAAACTTTTGCAAATGTTTTATGAGGAAGGAAATGTTTGTTGGACCTCGAGCATACACACAGTGTGTTTAGTTGAGTAGCGCTGAATGTGTGTGTGTGTGTGTGTGTGTGTGTGTNTATATATATATATATATATATACACACACACACACACACACACACACACACAAAAACCTCCACAGGGCACCTTTAAGTTAACTACATCTCCCAAGGTGCACTTCGGCAAGAAACAACCAATCAAAAAGCTTAAAATCCTGTTTCATGCACAATTAAGAGGCGGGTGAAAGCTAAAGACTAATGTTTAAATTATTTGACTTTCAGATTCTGGTTTAATCTTAAATGATTTCACAAATTATGGCGTCGTGTTTTGTTCACAAGTTCAAAGTCAAAACATTTTGAATTCGCTCCAGCCGGGACTCATGGGTATTGTAGTTTTTAGAGCCATCCTCCCACTTCGCAACTCAATAAGTAGAGAATTCGAATAGGTGGTACTAACTTTAACTGGAAATTTTCGTTAAATGCTGGAGTTTGTTTGCAGAGCATCGTACCTGCTTTTGGCCAAACTGTACATTCAGGGACAGAAGGGAACAACACGAAGAAGGAATTTTAGTGTCATAGGACGGAAGGTAACGATGAGAAAAAGGGATTTTTAAGTGTTTACATGCAGCTGATAGAAACACAAAAATCACCAAATGCCATTGTTAGGTACCCAGGTATTAATAAGATAATTTATTGATTCAGTCAGAAAAAGCTCCAAAATGTCCGCACACATTCCGCTCTGTTGAATCGGCCGACTCACAATCAGTTTACAGCAACATGGCTGCCATAGGTAACAAGTGTGGGTGGGGGGGTGGGGGCATTTATTTAGAAATGAAGGAAATAAAGTTTAGAAAACAGACTGCACTGACAACCTTTATTTTTGCACTGTAAAATGTCCCGCTCACTACACATCATGGTCAAAATTCTTTGACTAATTTTTTTAATCTCTCAAAAATCAACACTCAGTTTAGCTCCTGCTGTAGTCTGAATTTACTTGAAGGAAGGTCAAAGGGTGTCGGAGCAGGAAAGAGTGCTGCACTGTTAGAACCAGCCCAGGGTGGGAAATTAACTTTTTAAACTGAACGTCTACCAGCCACTGACAGATAAATGTTCAAATTCACCAGCAACTCAATAGTAAATCATTATTTTGTGTCAGCTGTCATATTTTACCAGCATGTGGTTGGTGACTGGTGCTCATTTCCATCCCTGAACCAGACTAAGCACAAATTAATGCAGGTTTAATGGCAGTAAAAGCCCAATAATATGATGTATTTTCATGAATCTGACTGGTCTGAGAGTCCAGAAACAAACCGCCCAAAAGCCAGATGGAGGAACTGGAGCACAAACCAAGTTTTTTTTTTTTTTTTATAAGTCCTACTGTGGCATTATTCAAAGGTACAGAGCAGATATCCCCCATAATAATATTTATTTCCAAACCCAATGACTAGCTGAGCTGCTAATGGAAAGGAAACATATTGTATATTATATGTATATGTCTGCTCTATTATGTAATTTATCAATTATTATGCACTTTCAAGAGCCCCAAAAAACACATACATATATACAATACAATACATATAAGCTATTTCCGTCCAGTAATTAAACAGTGTATGAAGCTAAACATGCACATTACATTTACATTTTTGATATCTGGTCTCCAGCCTTTATATCAGACTCCATCTTTGTTTCTGGCGAGCATCTCTTTGCACAATCATTCAAGACCTGAGACTGACTTGTGACAAAACAATGACTTGGTCCCACCTCTGTGTATTGAGCCCCAGTGTGACAAATCAATGAAAATTCGGAAATATCTAATTTTTATTGGGTTTAATTTGGTTTTCAGTTAAGTCTTAGTCACTGCATCAAATCTGTCATTCAAATCAACCAATTTGGATCATAGATTGGGCTTTTAATGTAAGACTTTAAGCTCTAATGATGCTCTTTCCTGCTTCACGACTGTCCTGGACCTTTTAAAACTCATCAAAATTGGGCATTAAGCATCCTGTGACCTTTAGTGAAGGGCTAGTCGGGCATTGAAGACTTTAGTTTTGAGGTTTTATTTTCTCAAAACGAGCCAAAGAAGAACACTGATTCACAGCATTACTATGCAACATGGGATAAAATAAAGGTGCTTTTGTTGTTTTGTGGTTTGAGAACTTGTGTTAGCTTTAATCACTGGTTGTATTTTTGTCACTTAAATTGATTTTTTATTTTAATTTTAGTTTTTTTATCCATAACACTTGATAGTTGCCATAAAAGTGAGTTCTCAGAGTGCAAAATCTGCTGCTGGCTAATTATTTGTCGAATAACTCTAACTGTTCGGCAACTTTTTGGTCATTCTGTCTTAATGCGAGTCCTACTGAGAAACATGTGAAACCAGCACTTTTTTTTTTTACTGTTTTTTTTTACATGTATTTGTAATCATGACCTGTGTGAAATCCTCAAATCATCTGACATGTTAATATTTTTGTACTCTAAGTGTTTCTATATGGTTTCAATCAGTAGATATGTGTCATTTCAAGTAATAAGGACAAAAACGAACATGCAACTCTTTGTCGTGTCGCTGCTCTCATGTCTTCAGTGCAGAAAAAGCAATAAATTATCTGTAAAGCTTTTCTTCAATCTGTCTCATACTTTATTTAAATGCTGAGATTCTGACATGTTTGGTGATGAATTTGATAATAAAAAGTTAGTATCTTTTAATGAAAACACTGCACGTGATCTGAAGGATAAAGTAGAGATATTTATCCACCAATATATTCAAATGTCTATTTGTGTCTGTTGGTGGCATTTAAATGGTAGCATAGTCATTTAAATATATCATTATTTTTCTTCACAAAGCCACGAAAACATTTGTAAACTCCTTAAAAGTTTTGCAGAATTTTCATTGTGAGATTTTTCAGAAATTTACACTTAACAGTTTCTCGAGCAAAAAACATTTTGGTCAAGGTTGTAAAAAAAGTACACCAGATTATGTTGAAAAAACAAGCGTTTTTCAAGGAGTATATTTGAATTCATATCTCAGGATAATTATAATCCTGTGGAGGATAATTCAAATTCAGAAATTCATTAATGAGAATAATGTGGAATATGAGGTTCAGTTAAAGATGTCTGAGGATGCATTATTTAAGAGGGTACTTAGTTTATTTTGTCAGATATTCAACAGTTATTTATATTTTCAATAGTTTACATTTCTAATAAGTCTGAAGGACAAAGTCATCTTGTCAAGTAATCAGATTACTGCGTTACTGTGATACTGGTTCCTCTCTGAAACGCTGAAACAACCCGAGATGTCGGCAGCGATTCAGGTTTTTTCTGTGTTAAAATTAAAAACACAACCTCTTTCAAACACTTAAACACGAGGTGACTGACAAACTGAAGACTCGGATTAGAAAACATCAGACAGTTTATCTGAAACATATTTCAGTACATGTATTTGAGATACTTTACAAAATATTTACATGGCTTTTTTTTTTTTTTTTAACTTTTGTTTATTTAACCAGAGAAAATAAAAAGTAAACCGAAGGAAGGATTCAGTGGGGAATCATTTAGTGTTTTTATCAAATTACAACACATCAGACGCAGTTGTTTCGAGTCAAAACTGTAACAGTGTTTGAATCTTTATGAAGTATAAAACCTCTAAAATGTCAAAAGTTCACTTGCAGCCTTGTCCGGCTCAGATGGAAAAGTATTTTCCTGCACAGTTTCCAGTTTCTTACCAAACCTGCCCAGCGGAGCGCCCCACGGTGCTACACTTGGTCCACTGACATTTTCAATCATTTGCTGCCTTTAAACAAACTATTGTTATAAATTTAACACATTTTTTGTCCCATCTGAACCCAGTTCTAACTCTGAAGTTGCCACCAGGTGAATCTCAGACCTTCTATAATCTCTCAGCGGTCCTTGTAGCTCCTGTTCAGGTTCAGATCTTTGAACTGACGGGTCCTTTCACCAGACCCTGCTCTTTGCGCATCACCGGTGCATGAATGCTGCAGTCCCGCGCCTCGCAGAATCCCGGCACGCCTGCGACCCCGAGCATGCCGGTCTGACCGACTGCACCAGGGAAGCCATGGGGACCTCGGGGGCCCTCCATGCCGTTTTTGGGTTCTGCTGGGTGACCTGGCAAACCTGCAGAGAGGAAATAATATGATGTATAAGCCTGTAGAATAACTAGTCTGGTCCCTTGTTTAGGAGGCACAAAATGTCCTACAAAATAAGAGGCACCTTATTTTTTAATCTAGAGGTACATTTTACAACCTAATTAGAAAATAAATTGTCA
The DNA here is from genome assembly GCA_002120245.1 of Maccullochella peelii. NCBI lineage: Eukaryota > Metazoa > Chordata > Actinopteri > Centrarchiformes > Percichthyidae > Maccullochella > Maccullochella peelii. Next base: position 17,967 of record LKNJ01002870.1, on the reverse strand, counting down.
CAGTTCGCCGTGCCCCTGCCTCCCCAGCTTCCTGATGTCCCTTTCCTCTTTTTTGTCTGTTAATACTATACAAACAAACAAAAGGTTAAATTTATGTTGTTATTGTGTATTTTCTAATTTTGATATGTTAAATCGCACAATTTGTAGACTATATTAAGTGATGTAAAAATGGGCAAAACTTGATTTGCCCAGAAAATACACAAAAAAACACCTCACAGCAAACACAAAATGTGATGAAATAAAAACAATTCCTTAAACAGTTTAGGTTATATTTCACATTTTCACTTGGCAGCACAAACTACACTGTGATGAAGAATCATCTTGATACAGATCTCGTCTCCAGCAGCTTCTACAACCTCGAGGAGACGTTAAGTTATGAGTGATTGTGAGAAGGTGAACAGCGTCGCACCTCTGAGGCCTTGTGGTCCGTCAGGTCCCGGCAGACCTTTACCTGGAGCGCCTGCGAGACCTTTAGGTCCCTTTTGACCTGTTGAGAAAAACACAAAAACTGTGACTCACAGCACACAAAACTACAGAACTCCATTCAGAAAAGCTGATGTTTTTTATTAATTCCCTGTTTATTGTGTTTCTGTTTGCTGATCTTGTCAATGTTTCTCAGGTCTCTCTTGGAAAACAGAAACAAAATAATACAGTCTGATCTCACCTCTGTCACCCTGCGCTCCTTTCTGTCCCTCCAGTCCTCGGTCGCCTTGAACCCCTCGGGCTCCTTTTGCTCCGACTTTTCCTGCTTTACCCTGAGAGGTGGAGGCACAGATGGTGTCCAATTAGTCCTTAATTCAGGTGGAGCAGGGAATCGCTGAGTAACTGTGATATCCAGATTCTCATGCTTCTTCTCTGTGTGTTATACTGTCAGATGATAATCTACATTTTGATCAGATCTGTGGAACTGAAGAGGAACAAAGTACTTAATGTGGTTTTTAAAGTATTTTTCAAAAAGCAGGAAAACAAAACAACTAAAAATATATATACATATGTGGACAAAGTGCAGTATTTTTTAACATATTGTATGTACATGTTTGTCACCATTAACAGGTGAAACAGCTATAAACTGACATTTTTCTTTTTTTCTCTCCAGTTTTTATTATCTAAAGCGTTACTGAGCACCTTGTTTCTATTTAAACCGTGACGATCAGCATCTTCCTGCAGCAGGAATCATAATAATCAGTGTAAATGAATCTCCTTTTTACAAATCTGGGTATTTTGTTTTGTAAAAGATTAAAGTTAAAAACTGAAAATGAAGATCTTTAATTATTTGTGCCACTTCCAAGTGAAGCATTGAGAAAATCGCCGTGGAGAAGACGAATATTGGCAGAACTGAACTGAAAGCCTCTCTAGCATCGCAGCTGGGCAGAGTGGGACCTACACGTTTGCCCGGTGATCCCAATAGCCCTTGGGCTCCCGGGGGTCCGATGAGTGTCCGGTCATTGATGGGGCAGCCCTGGGAGCACTTGGCCCGGATGGAGGCGGCGTACTGGGAGATCTGGGCCGTGACCACACCTCTGCAGAGCTGCAGGACCTGCTCATCAGTCAGACCAGGACCCTAGATAAAACCGACATTTTAAAGTCGTGATTTTGTCCATTTAAAACCTGCTGTGACTTTGAAAGCAGTAAACACTGATGACACACGACAAACAAAAGTACTGTCTGGTTTTTGAGGTTTGCAGGTATGCAGACTGACTGTTACTCACAGAGGGACCAGGAACTCCTTTGGGTCCCGCTCGGCCTTTAGCGCCCAGGTCACCGATCAGGCCGCGGCCTCCTCTGGTACCTGGGATGCCGGGCGGTCCCACAGGGCCAGGGACGCCGTCACGACCGACTGCCCCTTTTGGTCCACGCTGTTGGAAAGAAGAGTGCTAAAATGTCAAACATTTTCTGGTTCCAGCTTCTTAAATGTGAAGATTTGCTGCTTTTCTTTCTCATTTATGACAGTAAATGAAGAGTCTTTGGGTTTTGGACAAAATTAAGCATCAAAATATATTGATAATTTGTTCGGAGGCTGTTTTTCCTGGTTTGGGTCAGTTTCATTTAAGGAAATCTTAAAGCTCCGGCGTACAATGATATTTTAAACAACAGTGTTCTTCCAACTTTGTGCCAACAGTTTGTGTTTGTTCCTGTTTCAACATGTGCACAAAGCAGCTGCATAGAAAAAAGGGATTTCCCAGTTTGGTGTGGAAGAACTTGACTGGCTGCACACATCACATCCAACACCTTTGGGATGAGCTGGAACTGGACTGTGAGCCAGACCTGATCACCCAACGTCAGTGTCGGACCTCACTGATGCTCTGGAAAGCTGTCCCAGAAGAGTGGAGGCTGTTACAGCAGCAGATTAACGCACCTGTGTTCAACTATCACATGTGGCAGCTGATGTTCGAGTGTCCACATACTTCTGGCCATGTAGTGTAGTAAAAACACAGCAGATTTAACACAGAGGAGTAGGAGGCATTGATAGACATATTAGGACATGTGGTTTGTTTTTGTTGAGTACTTTCTGATGAAAGTTGGTAAAAAAACCCGACAAGAATAAGCCTTAAAAAATACCTATATATAAATATTTCTTCCTTTCTAAAAGCTATTTTGATCAGCAGTCATCAACCTGAAGTTTATCATTTCATATCTCTAAACTACAAAGAAGTCTGTAAAAAAACAAAACAATTTATAGCATTTGTTTGTCCTGTTTGTGTTCTGTATTATAGATTATTTGATAAAATCAGGCATCAGATGGAGCTGCTTTAGATGTGTGTGCTTTTCTATGACGTCAAGGTAAAAGATGAAAATAAACACCTGTCCTTTGTCTCCATGGTCACCCCCGCTGCCCTGAAAGGGAAGAAAAAGAAGAACAAACTACTCAGTAAGTGAATCCCAGCAGGTGTCAAAAGAGGAAGTGAAATGGAGAGGACATAAAATTACCTTTTGTCCTTTAACACCTTTAATGCCCTTCTTCCCTGCTGCACCCTGCAGGAAGAAAAACCAACGACGTGATGAAAGAGGAAGTTGTGATTGTTGTCAGAAGACTCACAAAAACGGGAAACTCCCGTCTGGGGTTTTATTGTAGGTCACGAGACATTTACATAAACTGTGTTTTGAAGATGGTCGTTACTGATAACTGTTATATTATTTACTACAACAACAATGTAATACGATTAAATGTGATTCGAGCTTTTTCATTTGTTGTTCTCGCTGTGTGGCAGCTCGTAGGTGACGTAGATGAGCGTCTGGCTGTTTGTAAAGTTCAACAGACAAAGAAAAAGTACTCATTATGCAGAATAATATATATAATATTACTGGATTATAAGTGTTGATGCATTAATGTGTTCATCACTTTATATACTGCTGGGTAGCTTGTGAATTTATTTTGAAGTCTTGTCTCTTGTTTTCCGTGTGTTCCTGCCCCGGATCCCCTCGTCAGTCTCTTCCTTATTTATACCTGTCCTTTTCATTTGGTCTTTGTCGGTTCATTGTGATTTGTGATGTGTGTCCTGTGTGTACCATGACGTGAGTTTTACCTGCCCTGTTACCCTGCCCTGTTAACCTGCCCTGTTGCCCTGTTAACCTGCCCTGTTAACCTGCCCTGTTAACCTGTTGACCTGCCCTGTTGCCCTGTTAACCTGCCCTGTTGCCCTGTTAACCTGCCCTGTTACCCTGCCCTGTTACCCTGCCCTGTTGCCCTGTTGACCTGCCCTGTTGCCCTGTTAACCTGCCCTGTTGCCCTGTTAACCTGCCCTGTTAACCTGCCCTGTTAACCTGTTAACCTGCCCTGTTACCCTGCCCTGTTACCCTGCCCTGTTGCCCTGTTAACCTGCCCTGTTGCCCTGTTAACCTGCCCTGTTACCCTGCCCTGTTACCCTGCCCTGATGCCCTGTTACCCTGTTACCCTGCCCCTTGGGTCCCTCTCCCTGCCCTCGCCTTAACAATTTTATTAATTAATCTAAAGTTAGCTCATTCTCTAAGACTTGACTTTCCCTTTTTATTCTCCCATGTGACGATTCTGATGTCTCACCTTCTCCCCATCAGGTCCCGTCTCACCTTTGGCCCCCTGGAAGAAAAACAATCAGTCCATCACTCATCCCAACACGACCTGAAGACAAATCCAGACTGTAAAAATGATGGAAATGTAAGAGACACAACAACAATAATACAGAGTTCATGTTCATGCAACACAAACACCAAACTGGCTTGTTAATTATTAGTTGTCAGAAAGTCAGATTGCAGTAAGATCTGGGACATTAACACTATTAAGCTGTGCAAATAAAGAAATTAATAGTTTGAACGCACACAAGTCTGCTGGTTTTTAAAACGTGTTTTTGAGAATTAAAGAAGTATTAAACGGCGTCTAAATTGGACCTGTGTGCACATTTTTAGTCTTCGCTTCATCACGGTTAAGATTGATTATTATTTATTTATGTACCGCTGTACCTATCAATGTTCAGCATGTATCTGTGTGTGATTGTAATATTCCACCACTGTGATTTTTCTTTAGATCCGACGTTGTTTTAAATCTCACGTATTACTTAATTCCAGATTATATAAAAGTTGTTCTCTGTGGGGAGGTCTGATATCTAATAAAATATGAAGATCGGTCTGTATATTAATAACTGATCTGCAGGTTAAATGGTGTTGTGTGTCTTGTACTCTGTGTGTACCCACAGTGTGGCCCTGCAGGCCCTTTGGTCCCAGCTTCCCTGGTACTCCGGCATCTCCTTGCTCTCCTTCAGCTCCCTGTTGAACAAACAGACTCAATCAATCAATGTGTTAATTAATCCATGATGAAGAAATTAAGTTAACAATGTGGATATCTTTTTGGTTTTGCTGTCTTTTATTGTTTGTTCTCTCCTTTCACAGACTGAATTCTGAGGGATACTCTCCAAAATAAATGCGCTACATACGTCTCATATATGCTGAATGAATATGAATATATATATATAAAAATAAAGGAATTTAAGACGAGACAAAGGAGATTAAGTTTGTTATGGTCCGCATATCTGTCAGTTTCCTGTCTTGTTTGGTAGTCTGGTCTCGTGTTTCCTGTTTGTTCCTGCCCTCGTGTCTGATTGTCTGCACCTGACCCCCATTGCCCACCTGGCCCTGGTTCCCTCGTCAGCCCCTTCCCTACTTATACCTGTCCTTTTCATTCGTTCTTTGTCGGTTCATTGTGCTTGTGTGATGCTTACCTGCCTTGTCTGTCTGTCTGTCTGTCTGTCTGTCTGTCTGTCTGTCTATCTATCTACTCGCCTGTCTACCCACCTGTTTTCCTGTCGGTACCCTTGCCTGTTTGCTCCGAAACCTGTCCTGATTACTGAATAAACCTTTGAAACTCCTGTTTGCGCCTGGGTCCTCTCCCTACTCCCTACATAACAAAGTTCGCTTAGATAAAACTTAGTAAACATAGAGAAAAAGTTACCAAGAGGAAGTAAAAGAGCTTTACTGTTTAAAACGTTTCACTGGGTATTTTATTTTGATGGTCAGACAGTCTGGAGTTTACTGTGTAACATGTCAGTCATAAATCTGTTCACTGTATGAATCCTGTGTACTGCCGCTGCGTCAGAGCGACTGTCAAACAGTGAAACTTTTTGTGATCTGAGCCAACAGTGTGCTCTTTGTTTTTGTTTTTATTCTTGCAGGGACATTCCTCGTCTTGTTTCTCCTGTTAATGTCACGGCCGCGAGTCTGACCACAAAAATGTCATGTAACCTCCTAAGAACTAGGGAATTTCTTACAATGATTTGTTATCAGAAATCACTTTCAATTTTAGATTTATAACTACCTTCAGAAATAAATGTGTAAAAAAAACACTTAAAACCTCGTCGACTTGTGATTGGCTGATCTGTGTCACAGCATCGGGTTTGACTGCTCATGTCTGAGGCACGCTGCTGCCAGATTGGAGAGTTTTCGGCCTGATTGGGCTTCAGATTGTCGACAGTGTTGAAAAACATCGTGCAGGTGTCCTGAACTGAGCATGTTGAATAAAAAAGAAAACGAGTCACAGCCTTAATATGCATTTAAATCTTTTCTTAAAACATACTTTTATCGGAAAGCTTTTCCTCATTTTTCTTGATTCTTACTGACTGTCCGTTTGCTGGATTAATTAGTTGTATTTGTTTCCTTTGTTTTATTTGTTATTAATCTATCGGAAAATGTTTATAATCTGCTTGTTGTGAAATTGTTGCCTGTGTGAAGCACTTTTTAACGTGGTTTTAGAAAAGTGCTCTATAAATAAAGATTATTATTATTATTATTATTATTGTGAGTAAAATCAGCCTTCGACTGACCACAAATCCTGAGGCAGTAATAAAAGATGAGATGATTCACTTTTTATCTCAGTTTCTTTGGGTGTTTTATTTATTTATGTATTTTATTAATTAATGTATTTATTTGACTATTCAGTCGATGAGTTTATGCGTTTGTTTCCCAGTAAGTCAGGTTTGCTCTTCCACAGTGATCAAGAATGATCTTAACCCTTGTGTTTCGTTGAAACTGGCTTTTCTAACTCATTTTCTATCCGCCCACATACTCCACTGCTCTATGTGTAAAAATAATAACAATTGCTAAATCAGTTACATTTTTCCTTTAAATATTGAAACCCAACATGTAGAAAAGCATTGAAGTCCCTTTGACACAAACTGCTTTCACATCTGATGAAGGTGACGGGGGTGCAACTTCCTGTTACACCTCTTATGAACAAACTATTCCAATAACATAAATTCATTGCATTGAACCAGGAGACCCCAAACAGAACATTAGGCTTCACGTCTTCACCTGTAACTAATTTAAAATCTAGATCTCTTCTGAGCTTAAGCACATGTCTGCTGTTTCAGGACATGCTTCAGCCGTACCGTGATGATGCCAGAGTTTAAATAAGTTTTTCTTTCAGGAGGAACCCCCTTATTCTCTTCTAGAGAAAGGAGATGGATCTCTGACTACATCCTTTATGTTTATTTTCAGTTCCCTTTGTTTCAAGGTCAGCAGGAAGGAAACTGACAACATACACAAGCTAAATCCAAATGTCAGGACTCCCCTCAACTTGCTGACTTGCACTTTATATGGGAACGCCAGAGATTCAGTATACACTGGCATGAAATTTTGGGACTTGCCAGAGACATGTTAAAAACAGAATGATCCAAACTGGAGCAGCGGGGGCTGAGATATCTGGACTTTTAGTCCCTAGTATGGGTCAAACCCAGGCTTTCTGTTAACATTTGTATTCTCCAGGTGATGTCACTCGAGTCATTTTCTCAGACTTGCCAAAGCTCTGTTAGAGCCACAGAAGACATCATACATCTGTTTTCACAGGTTGAGTAGTGCTCCTCATGAGTAGGACATTTACATGTAAAATCTGCAGAGTGCCCCCTTTAATGAGCAAATCTTTTTGGCTTTATCGCAGGCTCAGATTGCATATGTCAATAATTTGATTGATAGATGAACACAGAAGATTGATGCTTCACAGATTGTTTCATTTTAATAGTTTTTAGAGGCTGGAAGAGAAACATAATTCGTGAAGCAGAAATCTGTTTTTGTTTTTCTTATTTTCCATCTCGTCAATCATCTCGCGACCTCTCAGGTTTATCTTACGACCACTCGGTTGGTCACCTCTGCACTCCAGAGCTGCTAACTTCTTCGCCTCTTCAACCTCTGGACTCTGTCTCTCACTCCGTCTTGAGATATATTACCGGTGACGTTTAAATTTACACATCATTGAATTTTATGTGATGGGGTTGGGTGGTCTTCTCTCCAACAGAGGCGTGATACTCACTGGTATATTTTTATCTATAAAGCTCTAATGACTGGCTCGTGCTTCATGTTCCAGGAGTTAGATCTGAACTTGGAAAGACTTTTAGAGCACCTGACTCCTGGAACAAAATACAGCACCTCCTTAAAATCAATACACTTAGACCTTTTGGACATTTTTAGAAATTTGATCTTAAACCTTACATAACTATTGTATTTTACATTTTAATTATTTTTATCTATCAAATTATCTTCCCTAATCGGAAAGTTTTAATGGGTTTTTATTAGCTAATTGTGGCATTGCCTTTTCTCTGTTCGTATGTCTCTTTGTTGTTTTTCCTTTTCTTTGCTTTCGCCCCTTAATGATCTCTTGAGTATAAATAAAGGTCCACTTTCCCCTCAGCGTCTTGCTCTTTGACGCTTCACAACAGCACTCAGCTGAGTCAGGATTCAAACCTGTGTCTTTAGGTTTACTTCACCCTGCTGCTCACTCACCACACGGCCCACTCTGCCTCGAGGTCCTCTCACGCCACCGTCCCCCTTACTGCCCTGCAGAAGGACAACAGACATTATCACAGTGAGAAGAAGTTCAGCAGTTTGTTTCACAGCGGACATTTGACCTGAAATAAAAATCACAGGTGTTAAAGATGGAGCCGCCTGTGCTTTTCCTACTGTGACACGTCAAAAAGGGAACTGTGATGTAGTTTAATCAAGTTTGTTTCTTGCAGGAATCGTGCAGACGTTGTGTCACATGCGGTTTGTGTTCACATCAAAACAGAAAACAATAGTTTTGGTGTTTTGACTGACATGATGGCAGTGTGTGTCGCCACTAAATAATGTTCTCCTGTCATGAGTAATTTTACAAGACTGTACATGTCCTACAGTGAAGTGGGTGAGGTCTGATGTGTCATTTCTCCCATACACAATACTGGATGACTCACATGAAAGTCTCCTGGTTGAATCATCAGTTTAAACAATAAGGCCGAGCACTGGGCGGTTTTAATCCAATCAATTAAAACCGCCCAGGAAGGAAACATCCAATCAGAGAGCTTCAGATTTTTAAAAAAAATTCAATTTCTCAGAAACAACTGAGCTGATGGCTATATAAGAACTGCATGGCATTGTCAAATCATCCGGGAGACTTTCACATTGAGGTTAACATAAAAAATGAACTTTCGTATGAACTGATCTTTCATTTGACTGTCGGGGACAAATACCTCAGAAAGCTGCAGCTCAGCAGACTTTGCTACATGACACACAAAACTAACTAAACCAAATAATAAAAGAATATACTAAAACTAAACAGAAACATCAAAGTAAACGTGACCTCGTGGTGACAGACGAGGCATTTTGTTTTTTTAACTAAACAAAACTAAGATATTGAGCAAATCTCTGTAAACATTAATAAAGGTTTAAATGTAATTCCCACTGGGATTAATAAAGTACTCTATGCTGTGTCGGTGCCCTTGGAGGGAGGAGCCATTATGTCCGTTACCTTGGTACCAAAGACTCCAGGCTCCCCCATCAAACCCGGGACTCCTAAAGGACCCTGAGGAGACAAACATCAGGGGTCAACAGAGGTCTGCAGCAACAGGGGAAGTAAAGAAGACGTTAGAGATTTGTGACTCTAAATCTGAACCAGCTCACATGTTCTCCGGGGTCACCGTCACTGCCTGGCAGGCCGCTGTGGCCTTTACTGCCCTGCGGGAGAAAAGGAGAAAGAAGAACCTGAGCAGAGAGAAAACACCGTGCAGAGTAAAGCTTGAACTGCAACGTCTCTGTAACATCATCGAATCCTGTGTTTGTTTGGTTTTTTGTTTGCAGTGGTTACTTTTTACAGTGGAAACCTCTTATAGTGATCAAACAGCCTGGGACAGAATCATTCCCATACAAATGCTGTATTCATTTTGGGTGTTTTCATACATGACAACATATGGAAGAAAAAAAATGTAAAACTACAGTAATTCTATATATTTTTTAAAACTTTACTCCCACGATGCTTTGCCTGGCAGTAAGCCATCTGGCTACCTGAGGCAGGTGCTGCGTGCACGTTGAAATCACGTTGGGAAAAATAAATCTCTCAATGAAAAACGTCGTCTCCTCGAAGCTTCTGACAAACTGCCAAAAACGAGCCGACGAGGTGCAGCAGCGAGACAGGAAGTGCTAAGCTAAGCACAGCCATTACATTTGAAATGCGTTTGAAACAGTAAATAAAATGTATTAAATAGCGAAGCTGTTCGTTTCATTACTTTATATTCATGCAATAAATATACAAATGTCAATTAGATGGGAATCTGCATGAAAAAAAAATTAGAAACAAAAAAAATTCAGCTATAATAACCATCCGCTTATAGTGATCAATTTGACCCAGACAGACGTGATCACTGTATGAGGTTTCCACTGTATTTTAATGTGCAAACGTAGCTTATTCCATGTCCTAGTATAGAACTTAAAGGAAGACGTTAAGTCAGCAGCACTAGCTGCAGTCTGGCGGGCATGAATTCCCCCGAGTATTCGCTTATTTTCTGCATTTCACATCACAGTAAATCCAATGTCTTTGGGCTTTGGGCTGCTGTTCGGACCAAACCACCAATCTGAAGACGTCACATTGGGCTCTGGTAAATTGTAATTGGCGTTTTTCAATAAACAATAATAATAAACAATAAAAAAAACCCTCTTAGATCCAGCCCTAATCTAAAGTAGACAATTCGACCTGTTGGTGCTAAATAAAACATCAGGGATCACAGAAGGTTATTAGGATTTTCATAGCTTTATGCTCAGACAGGTAAAAAGTCTGCATCAAGCTTTAAATGTTTGTTTTGTTGAGAGGAACGATCAGATGTGCGTCCTGCTGGTTCATGTCAGTTCCTCAGCGGATCCGGTTCAGGTTCGAACAGTGTAGCCTGTACATAATGAAGTTTAGGAGAACATTCACTTTTCTTTACACGAGCATTTACTTTTACTTTTGCTTATTCTGCTTCATTTATCTGTGGCCTGACACCACCAACCTTCATCCCACTGTGGCTGCAGTTTTAGTTTCAATTTGAAGTTTAACACCCTGCACTTAGCCCACGAGTTTTGCATCTGTTTTGGAGTTGATGCAAGAGCATGAGGGAAGGTGCAACACTTCTCAAAGCAGTCTGAAAAAGGCATTTTAACTGTATTTTTCTTAATTCTCACGAAGCTCAAAGCAACAGAGAACTCTTTGGGAAACTTCAGAAACTAAAACATGTGCTTTGTGTGTCACTGGTACTGTCCAGATGGCATGATAATTATTAATTATTAATGATTAATTAAGGGTATCATCATTACACACTGATGACTGTTTTAGTATGTAGTGACTCACTTCCAGCTTCTGCTTTACCCTGATTACACCACATATCAAGGATCTGTCTTTCCTTTTGCTTTCTTTTTGGTGTTTTTCTGACTTGAAGTGACAGTTTCAGAGAAAAGCATTTTGTGGAATAAGACCTTCTAGAAAACTCATTTCAAAGTCTCAAAAAAGCACAGGGTCCAGAAATGAGCGACAGAAATGTTCCCTTCTTCCTCGTGGGAAAGTTCATTTTTCATTTTTATTTTTGAGTTACAGCCTCTATTTATCAGCCATAAATCAGAAAAACTAAGATGTTTCTTTGGAGATGTCACATTCAGAGTCAGATGATGCTGAAAATCAGATGATAGTGGGTGACTTTTATAATGAGTGACTTGACAAGCTTGTTTTGTTGGGATTTTGTGATTCTAAGAAAAAAAGGTTGTCATGTGAATCAGTGATATCAACGTGACGTGAACAAGTTTCCAGGAGGGACAGAAACCAAACTGCTCCGTGGCTGAAACGACTTAAAGGAATCAAGGATTGCTGAACGCTTCGATGTTCGAAAGGCTCCAAACAACGAGTGTTTAAAAAGATGAACGAAGCTGGAAGAAAAACAAAATTCTTTTTCTGTTATATTTCCAGCAGATTAGATGCTTCACAGCCGGCGAAGTCAAAGGAGTTATATTCAGATTAAATGCTTCAGACATGTAAACGCACATCTTATCCCTTTCTGTCCATGTGACCGCAGCTAGTGAGTGAGCAGGCGGTGGTTCGGTGTTTTGCTCAAAAGCACTTCAGCAGGTCACAACACACTTGCAACATCAAACCTGTGACCTTTCAGCTGGTGACCCGTGATGTGAGAACACGTCACTCACGTGTTTATAAAGCACACACTGTCACACTGTGATTCACATGTTTTTTTGCACAACACATCCTCTTTTATGAAATCTTTTACTCTAGAGCCGTGCTCAGCTAAGGGAGAGTGCTGAAGGTTTGTAGTGATATTGAGTTGAGGTCTGATGTGACTAGTTTCATACAAAGCCAGACAAACAGTCTGAAGTCCCACTAGCTCCACCTGGACGCTGAAATGTGGTTCCCAAGCTATTTGGCTTGTGATCCCTTTAAACAAACTGATGTGTACTTGTGATCAGCAGTGGTGGAATGTAACTAAGTAGATTTAGTACTGTACATGAGTACAAATTCAAGGTACTTGTACTTTACTTGAGAATTTCCATTTTATGCAACTTTATACTTCTACTCCACAACATCTCGGAGGGAAATATTGACAGCTTAGGTACTTTACAGATTACAGTTCTCCATCCCCTTCCTGTCCAGTGAAAACCTCCAAAAATCTCCAGATGTGGTGATTTTGAATGTTTGTGATAAAGTGAAGGATGAAGTGTTCCTTTACGGGTTGAGAAAATCCTCCTCCTTCTTATAAACTACATCATGAAGTGTCCAAAATGGCCAGAATTCATCCTCCGGGGAGTATAAATGTGCTCAGAAAAATTTCATGGCAATCTGCCTGTCACTGTATACATGTGGAAATTTTGATCTGACGGTGGAGCTCAGGAAATCACCTAAATCAGTGTTCTTCTTCCTCTGGCTGGTAGTGTTACTCACTCACAGACTGACTGGCATTACATTCTTCATTGACGATTCAGTATTCCCTCCCTGGAACGGTTCAGGGTTAGGAAAGGGGTCACTGGGAAACCAAAACTCTCCACAGAGACTGATAAGATCTTTATCACACACCCAAACACGCCCACACATACAGTCACACACTGAGGTATGTAAACTGAGAGCAAACTCAGAGTTTGAACAACCGATCAGTGATATTAGATAATAAACGTAATCGTAATAAAATTTAAAAGTAAGAGTTGGGTCCTCTGTGTGTTTGTACCTTTGGGCCACTCGGTCCAGTGGATCCCGACTGTCCAGGATAACCCTGAGGAGGACAAACAGGAAACAGTTAGCTCTGATTCTCACAAATACATCTCTGCACAATGAGAAGGAAATGACTTCAAAGATAAAACATTTAATTCAGGAGCACCGACTGAGCACATTCGAAACGGCTCATTAAAAACAGTAAATAAATGAGGGGTTATTAAAGTCACATTGGCTTGATCTTATTTCCGGATATCCCCATCTCAAAGCTTTCAGTTCCCTCTGGGAGGAGTTTGAGTGATGTCATCTGTTGCAATGTAGACGGAAACTCACTAACGGAAGACTCAGCCTCAACAAAACTAACACTCTGTCACATGATGCATACTTACTTACTTCACTATCTGTCGGAATGGAAACAATAAAGGAGGAATCAATGAAGCCATGTTTGTGCATGCCAACAATTTGGCTTAAACTGAGCGTAAAGACTTTGTTCACACAATAGTAAACCTGCTGAGACCCCCCCTCTGATCCCAAGTGGAATCCATGGAAGTGTGTGAAGGCACATTTTGAGCACAGAAAAATATTTAACGCAATCACATTCAAAGAATAATTTAATTTGAGCAAACGCAAATCTACTCTGTGCACAGAATAGATTTAATTATGTCCCTAGTGACAGATTATCCTGCTAACCACTGGATATGAGACAAAACAACCAATCAGAAAACACCTACTCCTAACGCTCCTATTGGCTGAAATGATAACCCTCTGTGAGGTTGAGAGAGATGCTGAGAGAGCAAATGAATACAAGTGAGTGAAAGAGGTTATTATTGTGCACTTGTGTGGATTATAGCAACAAGTAAATTATTCTCTGCTTAATAATAATTTCTCTACTACAAAGTATAATTTATGCACATGCAAAAAAACTTTATCTGTCTTAAAATGTCTCACGGCGTGCACAGATATAATGCCAAAGGGATTCTGACCTCAAAGATGAGAAACTCAGAACTGAAAGAGATCACCTTTGAAGATCAAACTTCGATCGAAGTTTTTCCAATTTGCAAATTGTGTGCAATCCTTTAGAGTCTTAACAATGGATTACATTTGTAGAAAGTTTTGCCATTGCCAGCCATGATAATTATCCACTTTTTAGATCTTTTTATGGCTCTAAATAGGAAAGATTTATGGGGACAAAGTGGCCGATCCTGAGCAGAAATCCAAACCAAATGCGAATGATCCAACTCAGAGTGAAGATTCAGATGATGACTGAGGATCTTTCTTACAGTGTATCCTCTCTCGCCGACGTCACCTGGAAACCCCGGAGCTCCTGTCTGACCCTGCGGGGAGAACACGGGGCGGTTAAAGAGACATCAAGGTAGCTACGGCCTCTATCGACCTCTGCTGGGGAGCAGAGGGAAGTGCAACAAGGCGCTAGTATGAATGAGTGACGTTTACCCCAAATATTGACGACTACAGTCACTGTTTAGAGCAGGAGAGATGCAGTGAAGCGGTCAAACATCACCAAGCTGAATAATGGATTAAAAATATATTCACATGTACATCAGGGGAAACTGACTTTCAGATCCTCTTTTTATTTTTATTTATTTCCGTACCTTCTGTCCGTCTCGTCCCTGAGGTCCCTCTTTGCCTTCGTCACCGCGAGACCCCTGAACAGAAAACACAGAGACAGCAGAGTCATACATATAAATATATATTTATTTATTTATTTATATATATTTTTTATTTTTTTTTATATATTTTTTTTAATATATAATTTATATATATATATATATATATATATTTTAATATTAATATATATATATATATATTTATATATATTTATTTATTTTTAAAACTATGAAGCAACATGAATCTAAACCCTGAACTGAAATTTCTTAAAATGAATAAAACATGTAGATATTTCTATTGGAAAGACAAATAAAAGATGAAATTAGATTTTTACAGTGTAGTTACTTGTTGCAGTAATATAAACTGATGGTTTGTGCTGATTTGCCTTTACTTTACTTGTAAATTACTGTACTATGCCCTTAATAAGAGTGCATTTAGCCTTCAGTGTCAACATAAAAATTCTTCAAACTTAAAATATTCAACAAAATGTTGAGATAGAAACAAAACAACTCTCAGTGTCTTTCACAACAGAACAATAAAATGACTTTGTACAATGAGGTACAAAAATTAGGTACATATATCAAGTGTAAACGTGTGTGTGTGTGTGTGTTTATCACTTTTCTTTACCTTGATACCTTTACCTCCCTTTGGTCCTGGAGATCCAGGGTCACCATGACGACCCTGAAATAAAACAAAGAAATGATGATGAAAAATAATAAACTGTGTGTGTGTGTGTGTGTGTGTGTGTGTGTGTGTAACGCCGACTTTACAGTTTATAATTAAACTAATAAGAACAATAATGAATATAAACTA
Organism: Maccullochella peelii; assembly: GCA_002120245.1. NCBI lineage: Eukaryota > Metazoa > Chordata > Actinopteri > Centrarchiformes > Percichthyidae > Maccullochella > Maccullochella peelii. Next base: position 2,585 of record LKNJ01002870.1, on the reverse strand, counting down.
TAATATTAAAGCTGACCTGAAATAAAAAGGACACTCAAGGATAAAACACCAACAACATGTTGTGTTTGCAAGCTGCTGCCCACTTATAGTTTAAATATTCAGTTTTCATATTGAGTTAATCTGTAGAATGCAAACATTTACAAAATGGGCTGGTGGCTGATGTTAAAGTGAGAAATAAATTCACTTAATTTAGTGCAGTTGGTGGTGGTGGTGGTGTTGTTTAACAGTGTCAGTAGCAACTGCCGGCTGGTAAACCCCCAAATTCACCAGCAGCCTCTTTTACTGCATCACTGCTCCAGGGAGCCAAAGGTCTGGGTGATTTCCAAATGTGTGCAGGAACAAAATCTGGATCAACAGATAAACATCACCTGCATCTCTGCACAAATCCGCAGGTTGTTTCCCTGATGTGGACGTGGTTGCAATAATTTTATTTTTTATTAATTTTTCTCGAGACAATGACCTTTAGTTTTTTCAAGGCTATTATATTATAATATTATATTATTATTACTATCCCGAGATAACGAGATAAAACTAACACTTGATCTCAAGAATAATGTTTAAAATAAAATTATTACAACCTCGGCTTCCGTAACTGACCCCCAGTTTGATTTATTTAAAGTCCTAAAATGGTTTTTAAAGGCCTGTTTCCAGGATTCTGATGGTACAGAGAACTGACAATCATATATTAAATATAATAATAATAAAAATAACTTCAAACTCAACTCTTTCCCTGTGTTTTCATGTCTATATCACAGTGATTATTTAATTGGTACATTTAAAATAAACTAGTAAAGTGAGTGATTAATTTTGCATGTTCCAATTTCATGATTCTATTTTAAAATGATGAATAAAAAAACAAATTTTTTAATGGATTTGAAAATTACTTTTAAAAAAGTAATTAATTTGACTTTAATGTAAAGAGGTCAAACACACAGAGCAGTAACAGGAGCTCCTATATGCCGTTATCAGCCATCAGGAACCTTAAATACCTTAAATAATGTGAACCGTGCAGCAGCAATACTGTGTTTGAAAGCTTAAAAAGTGGTGGGACTCATGTGTGGGTTCAGAGGTCAACAGGTGCCAACACGAGCTCCTATCAGCAGTAAAGAGTTTTTGGGAAATCAATAAGAGAAAACAGGTTATAGAAAGATTCACTTAAAGAAAATAGGAAGAAATGACACTAATATGTCGTCCCTTCAGTGCAGTTTACAACAAAGTTCGGTTCAGACACGACGAGGACAAACGTTTCCACCACAGAGAGGTTGAGATTGTGTTTCCTTACAGTCTCACCAGGACCCCCGACTCCTCCGCGGGGCCCCTCCATACCGACGCCGCCCTGCGGACAGGAAGACATGTCAGGTTTGAATCAAACACAGTTCATCAGCTGTTCATGATGCCGGTTGAAGAATGAAAGAAGAAAACATTATTATTCTTTTCTTTTACTATGTTTTGTTGTTGTGCACCAAAACACCAGGGCGAATTCCTACCTACTCGACAATAAACCTGTTTCTGATAATATGTGTAATATAATATATGACATTTCACGACCTGTCAACAATTTTTTTAACTGCTTTTTAATTTTATCAAATCAAACTGAAATCGTTTATAAAATATTCATAACCAGAATATTTAAAAAGAAAGTGATAAACTGTGATTTTTGGAAAGATACTTGCTGTTTTGTGAATATCTAACTTATAAAATAGAAGTTTTACCAATTCAATTACCAGGAGATTCTTCATGTGACTAAAAGATTAAAAATGTATAAATATGTGAACCATTATGTGAAAACATTGAATTACATTAAAATAAATAACATTAATATATTTTAGGATTTATTAGCCAGTTTGAGACGGAACACTGCTGAGTGGTTTATAATAATCCTCCATTACTTAATGCATTCACTTTATAGTAAAGTTAAACGTATGTCAGACACCAGTGTTCAGCATATTAAAGGTGCGTCTCTGGTCAGTGCATCAATCTGAAATGGGTATAAGTGTGTGTAGTGAGTGTGTGTTTACCTTCAGACCCAGCTCTCCGTGCTGGCCTGGGTCTCCTGGAAGTCCAGGTTCTCCCTGTTGACGACAAAAGATTCATTAAAGCTCAACATTACAGTGAAAGTATTTTTTAAAGATTGTAAATTTCCTGAACAGCAACATCTTGCTTGTCAAACTGTCAAATTATAAAACTTTACAAACTGTGAAACCTCTGCAGCGTCAAAACAATCAGCAGACCGTCTCTGTGGGGCGGTCAGTGAACTCACCATGGCTCCAGAGAAACCAGAGGCTCCGTCGTCTCCTTCAGGCCCGGGGTCGCCCTGCAGGAGGAGAGGTCAAAGGTCAAAAACAAACAAATAAACAAACAGAAAGCAAAAGTATAAATTGCTTTGTTAGTTTTGAGAACTGCGCTGCACTGACACAGTGAGCAACACGAGGTGTTAAGAGTTTGGGATTTTTTAAAGTTAAATAGTTTTGAATTCTATTTTCAGTTTCAGTTTCACTTTAACAATTTTGGTATTGATTTTTCAGTTTTGGTATATATATATATATATATATATATATATATATATATATTTTTTTTTTTCAATA
>LKNJ01002869.1:0-53355 GCA_002120245.1 Maccullochella peelii | reverse complement strand
ACCTGCTCTATATGAAAAAGTGCCCTGAAATAACTTTGTTATGATATGGCACTATATAAATAAAACTGAATTGAATTGAATTGATTCATAGGAGACATCTAGTTCTACTGAGCTCTACTGTAGTTTTATCCCACTGCCACTAGAGGTCAGAACAACACCATTGTAGTATCCCTCCAACTCCGAGGCCTATTGCACAGATTATTGACAGCACTAACTAGCAGCTCAGTCTCTTGTGAAGGTGACCCAACCTCTTATATATAACATATACGTCAGTCAATCCCTACACAATGAGTGGGCACTATCTATACAGCTAATTAGGAAACATATATGTTTGAATGACACTATGCACGTACAACAGATAATGACCAGCAACATCCAGTAGGACTGTCTGTAGGATTTGATTTTGTGTGGATGACATGCTTGTCTGAATGTAACTGCGCTCTGCTTATCAAAACAGATTTTCACAGGAAGAATATATTGCTTGTGTAAATACCTCAGCTTCATCTAATCTGTTTTCTATCACATTTGTCCTTCTGGTCTCAGCTTCTGGGAAGCATTGGGTCTATTTTCCTGACTACAAGACATTCATCTAGAGCATATTTATTATGATCATATGCTAGTTGTATTGTTTGATTAATGGGTTGGCTATGGGTCAGTAACCTCAGTATTGCCATCAGTACATTATTAACGACCAAGCAGAAAGAGGAGGTGTGTGTGTAACTGTGCACATCTCTCTGTGTGTGCATGTAAGTGTGTGTGGCATGTGTGCAGACGAATGCTACGCGCAGCATCGACAAACGGAAATGGATGAATGGAAATATTGCAGTTTTATCTGAAACCAATAAGCAGAGGGAAGTGTGGTGTGCCTAAAAATGGCCACATTTAATGTGGTGATTTGTCATAAGGAGCCTGAGAACAGACCTGGAATAGAAGAGGAGGGGATATATCTGTGTTAGGTGGAGTACAAAATAAGGAAGGAGAATACAGTTGTGTTATTTAGGAGAAGGGAGTGAGAGTACATAGCCTTATTCGTCATTTGTCTGACCTGCTTGCACTGTTTGTAGAAAGACATGATCTTCAGAAATATTTTATAATGGGGAAAATGGGAAAATGCTGTGATGCTTACTGTGAGTGAGGCATATGTGGGAGAATTTATATTATTGCTGCCAAAATCAGCATTTCATGTGTTCATGGCATTTTATCCACATGTAAAAGCACACCCACACACTCTGCTTTGCAGCACTGATTGTTTTATCCTCTGGCACCAAGTGCATTGGGATGTTATTGTGTCAGCTAAATAGGGAGTGCTTGTTTTGCGCTCACAATGAGTGACTGCGGGAACATTGTACTAATGTCACTGAGCATCACTTGACTGGTGTTTTACACCAGTAAATCTCTCTGCAGAAAAATGTGTGTGTGTATTACTGTAAGATATGACAGTAAGTTAAGGTGGCCGATGGTCACAAGACAACACAGTACAACGTGTGACTGACATGTGAATGTGTGAGGATGTATGTGGAGTCAGTTAGAAAGTATGCAGTTCATAATCCTGTGCTAACTGTACCACCCCTATAGCCAGCACACACAAAATTGGAAGTGTATGAACTACCCTGAAGGAATAGTTTGGTATTTTGAGAAATACACATTCACTTTCTTACAGAGAGTTGATTGAGAGAAGATTGATACCACTGTACGCTACATATAAAGCTACGCCCAGAAGATGGCTAACTTAGTTTAGCACAAAGACTGCAAACAGGGGGACAAAGCTAGCCTGGGTCTGTCCAAAGGTAACAAAATCTGCGTACCAGCACATCTAAAGCAGATTAACTAACGTCTTATATCTTTATTGTTTAATCCACACAAAAAACAAAAAGTTTTTACACTCTCACATCTGTCTGTTAAATATTAAGCAAAGCCAGGCGACGGTTAGCTTAGTTTGGTTTATTAAAACAGCAACTTGTCGTTTTTACACTTTTTTTGTACAGAATAAACAAAGGATATATAACATGTTAATTAGTGAGCTTTAGAGTTGCTGGTAGGTGGAGTTTGTTACCCTGGGACAGAGGCAGGCTTCTTATCTAACTTTCGGCGTAAAAGTGTTTAAGCACATTTCCCAAAATGTAACACTATTCCTTTAAGCTCATGAGGCAGGAATACAGTGATAGTGTGACTCTTATGGAAGTCACACTATGTCCTAGAAACCATCATCTCTTCTTTCGTTTATTTCTCTCTTTTCCCTCCTGGAAATACATATATGTAACTCCGGAGTTTACATGACTAAACCAGTGTGCTTTCATAGGCTTCCCACCAATCATACTGGTTTCACTTTTATCCCAGTTTTTGTGGATGTATTTTTAATTTCTTGCAGAAATGAGGATTCCTTTTTTTATACAGCATTAAATTGGAACCATCAACATTAAAGTAATTATGTTTATAATTATAATTATGTTACCTCAATTAAAATAATTATTTGAAGAGGATAAGCAGTGCAAGGTGAGAGTACACTGATGAACACAGCCTCTCTCTCTCTCTCACACACACACACACACACACACACACTGGTGATGTTTTGGTCCCTCTCTTTGTGGTGAAGTATTTTTACCCCATCCTCAGGGCAGCACTGAACTTAATGGGAGGCGAAGGCTTGTCCACTATGGTTAGTGTGTGTGTGTGTGTGTGTGTGTGTGTGTGTGTGTCTGTCCTAGTTGTTTACCATGCCCCCTCTCACTCTGCTCCTCACACCCTCCAGCTCTGACAGCATGGACTCATCACTACGACAATGAATGCGACATGCTGCATTCTGATTGGCCGGACGTGAGCTGTGACTTGCCCACCCCTCCAATCCGCATCCAGACTGGATGTGAGAGGTGAGCCTCAGTTATACAAAACCCTTACATCAGAGTGACGCAAAAATAACTGGGTTTTTCCAGACCTATATTTTTACAGTCACATTCATTCCCAGAAATCCATTTGAATTTTAATTTTAATACCATATAAGGAATTCTCGTGAGACATCATTACAAATCCCCATGATTCGCTGATACTCCACCTGTTAATCTTTCTGCGAGGTTAGATTAATATGTAACCTTTGTACAGTACAACCTGAACACCTGCAGAAGTATGCAGTTGTGTGTGTTTGTGTGTGTGATTACCTTGGTTTGATCTTCCTGGTTGTCCACTAAGCATCCAGCCTCCTCAGGGTCACTGCCCTGTCAGCAGGATCCCCTCATCAAGGACTCCAAAGAGCTGAAGGTGGAAGGTTGCTTAGTGATAGAAAATTCTCTAAGAGTGGTCAAATGGGAAAAATTGTTAAAAATACGGAGGGAAGCTCAACTTTGCCAAGGCCTTTGACACTGACCTTAACCCTCAGCCTATAACTAGTAAGAAGAGCTGACTTACTGTACCTTGATCTGCCCGGAACGATGAGTTTTTGTTGTTGCCAAGAGGAAAGAGGAGCGGGCTTGTGACAGTGAGGTCAGCAGTCAGAGTCTGTGGACTGGACTTGAAATGTGGAAAGAGAGTTTCTGGCTCCAAAAACAATGTATAAATGAAGAGGAAAAATCAACTACTTCTCACTCAGGCCTTTGAAACAAAAAAATCACTTTTATACTTTACATTTTTATAGATTATTTTTTGTCCTACCATCTCCTCTAAAGGGCAAGGTGGCTTTGAAAACAACTGAAAGTTATCATCGACCACAAAGAAAACATTTCATTTTCTAGGAGCACCGTGCACACAAAAACCCAGAGGCACCAGAGACATATATAAATGGTCTATGGAGTGGCCATTCTGTGCAATCAAACTACACATGAGAAACTCTCAATAAACCTCACCAGAAGAACACAGGCTATGACATATGAAATATATTTTTATATATATTCAGTCATGAATGCTTTTCTTCCTGTACACTATTTACATTAAAATGTGGACATTTTTGCAGAAGCAGTAATATGCTTCGAAGGCAGGGCAAAGGAGAGAAAAACTGTGGTTTTACTGTAACTTTCTGGTGCATTTCAGAGACAGAGATTTTGGCCTTTCAGTGTTCTCACCAATAAAGTCCAAGCCAGTTTCAAAGTGACTTGACGCATCTCAAATAAAATCTTGTCAAAAATACAGTGCTGCAATGAATAACATTTGGCTATAATTTCCTTCACAGACTAAATCAAGATAATCCAACAGCTAATTGATGCAATCAGGGTGTTTTCAATGAAGCACGTGTGTGTGTGTGACAGGTGTGTGTGAGTTGTGAACTGTCAGATGTAGATCTTTTTCCATATATGGAAGACTACCATAAAGACGATCGGGGGGCATATTGAGTACAGAAGGCCCATAATTCCTAGCGACACCCCTAGGTACATTATAATAATCCCTAACACTCCTCTACTGCGTTTAGGTCTGTATTTAGAGCCATTAACCCAACGTATGTATCCTCTTCTCCCGCACTCCTTCACTCTGCTCCCTAATAGCCTGGATTAGCCGCTGCTTTAATAGACTCATCCATCTCCTCTGTTTATTCACTAGTTTCCCTCTCACACACGCACACACTTTCGCTCCATCTCCTTCTCCCTCCATCTCTCTCTGCTCATGGGCAATTACACAAACAAATGCCGTTTGTTTTCCATTCAGTCCGACTGGAAGGAAAATGAATGGATTAAGCAGGCAATTATGTTTTTAGTTTAAGGTCAGCTGTTGTATTATATTATCGCAGAGAAAAGGTGAAGTCACAGTGTCACTCCTTCAATTTGCACAGTACATTAGCCATGCAGATTTATGTAAATTCCTGCCAGAGAGTTTTGCTTCTGATTGGTCGGAGCTTTACGCCCCTGCACAGCAGGCTCAGGGCTTAAATCCAGATTTGCATAGCTTGACAGGAAGCGAAATGGGGCGGCAGAGAGGAGCGGCTTTTTGTCAGCTGACGTCGCCGGGTTGGCAGTCGTCAGACATACGTAAAACACCTACGCTTGATTCAGACAAAAACATGTAGGCCTATGGGTAGCACGAGCTGAGTTCCTGCCATGGCTTCTGAAGGGCAAATGAAGGACGACCCCGGAGCTTCCTGAATATTTCTGTTTTGTTTCCACAGACAATAAAAAATGTCTGATGATGTTAAATTCTAGAGGTAAAGATTCATCCAAAGCCTTTAAAATGATCACCCAAAAATGAAATCCAAAGCTGTGGGCAATGTTGTTTTGGTTCCCACTTAAACACAACACACATTTCTGTACATTTTTCCTCATTGCCCCCCACTCAGGCCTTTCAAAATAAGACTCACTGCTTTGGAAAAAAAAGTGTTTTTCTTAACTCAGGTCACTGTAGATAACTGTAGCGATGTAGCTCCTCAATGACCTGACCAGCTGTAGGATTCCGCGATGTGTGTGTGTGTGTGTGTGTGTGTGTGTGTGTGTCTACATGCTGTTTATTGATTAGCTGCCATTTCCCTAAAGCAGCCTGTAAAGCACACACAGACTGATACACTCAGGGGGTTTGAAACAAAACAACATGTCTGACCTAGTGTTACTGTAGGTGATGACGGGGACACCACTCACGTAACTTTCAGCTATGACCCGCCCACCGGTCCCCTCCTCCTCCTTGTCCTCCCCCGTGTGCCGACCTTTCACTCCACATCTCCTTCCGTCGTGTTTTCCTTTTGCTTGATTCCCTGAGGGGAGGACAATTCCTCTTATCAGCCTCAACCAGATGCAGCACTCTATGTGTGTGTGTGTGTGTGTGTGTGTGTGTGTGTGTGTGTGTGTGTGTGTGTGTGAGAGAGAGGATAATCCCCTGCCTTGCTTTTATTGGCTCAGCACAAACGTGTTGTTTGGTATAGTTGATGACTTGAGGTTTATTTTAGAAAGAGCAGTAGGCCTATTTCATTTAGCATGTTAAAGGTTGTGTCTTTTAAACAGCACAATAGTAATTACAGCGTGAGACATCTTAGAGTGGCATTTCAGAAAATTCATTACAAACTCTAAACTCTTGGTTAATCAGTTTGTGTTTGCATCCCCTGACTGTATTAGAGCATCAATGTGTGTGTGTGTGTGTGTGTGTGTGTGTGTGTGTGTGTGTGTGTGTGTGTTGTATTGGTATACAGTGACTCACTGAGCTTGTCTAAGAGTGTTAGTGTCAGTTCAGCTCATTCTGTTTTTACCAGCCGGCTCTTCCAGAGAATCTGCTTTCCTCATCCATATCTGTGATACCCTCTGTGGTATGAGTGTGTGCGTGTTTCCATTTAGCAAAGCCACAACAGTCCACCTGCACGTGAAAATGAACATGCTTCACTTCATTATAGGATCATTATAGGAAGTCAACATTCATTGGCTGCAGAGGCAGAGCTGGTTTTTGATTCATTCTTCCATTCAGCGCGTCAGCCACGATCACTTGATGTCTGCGTGTGTGTGTGTGTGTGTGCAGCCCTATTGCCAAAATTGAGAAAAACGAAAAATTCTCCCTGCTGTAGTTGCCATAGTAACCAGCGATTCGCTGCATCTGGCAAATTATAGGGTTGTATTGAAGGGCGAGAGGGTGTGTGTACGTGAGATTGTAAAGCGCGCGCGTGTGTGTGTGTGATTGTAGGAGAGGGCGAACTTCTCCTGCATACAAAAACTGATGTTCAGGTGAGAATGGAAAGCAGAAATGGATGACCGATTATGATTTTTGCAGCCAGTTGATATCAGATAAGACAGCGCACACACTCACACACTGTTTTATGACTTTGTTGTGGACAAATGAATGGAGGCAGAAGACAGAGAGAGAGAGAGATGTTGTCTCCTACCTTGCAATAACCTCTCATCTCCATCACTGATGAAGGATGTACAGGTTTAAAGAGAGAGAAAGCAGTGGGGTTCAGATGATACAGTTCCCATGTGGAGATTTTGGGGAGGGGTGGAGTTTGGGTCACACACACTCCTCCTGCTGTTACATAAAAGACTGTAAAAGAAGGTCAAGAGGAAACGATTGTTCCCTTCCAGTCATTTTAGCAGCGACTGGGCGATGGACTCAATCATAATCATAATACCCCGGGGTACATCTACTGACACATACACACACACACACACACACACTTATGATGAAGAGCTGTTTGACATTAAATTAATGATATTGTCGTTAATGTTTTTCAAGAAGCTGAACAGGGATTTATTTATCACAATATTTTTCTGTGTAAAAAGTCACTCGTGGGATGTATGGTGGAGGAAGTATAAAAATACTCTGTTACAAGTAAAAGTCTTCCAATCCGTCCAAAGTTTCATTACACACCAATCATCCACCCTCACAGGTGTGCAGACACCTCCCTCACTCTCCTGTTCCACATGTTAAGGCCCCTTTAAAGTTTTATTTTTCCCCGTTCTAACATGTCCTGTCGGTTTGATGTATTTATTTCACTTGCTGCTTTCTTGTTCTATTGTGGTGGGACATTTATCTCTACTTTTATTTTATAAACTATTAAATCTAAACTCTTATATTATATTATATTATATTATATTATATTATATTATATTATATTATATTATATTAATGTTTTAACTTATTTATGTACTGTGGGGTTTTTTAATCTATGACAATTGTATTTTCTAAGATTATTGTTCTCTGTGTAAAATGTTATTCTGCATAAAACAACTAGTATCTATGGCTGTCAGATATATGTAGTGAATAAAAAAACTAGTTTGCGCTGACAGTAGCATAATGGAAGTACTGAAATACTTAATACCTTAAAATTGTACTGTAAATGAACTGATTTTTGGCCACTGGAGGCAGGACAACAGGCTGTAAACACACTGACATATTACCACTTTACAAAGTTGTTATGGGGAACTTGATAGCAAACAGTTGCCTATTTGGAGATAAAGCAGTTACAGAGCAACATTATCATTCATTTAAATCACCTGATGAATCTAAATCCACCATTCACTCTCCTTTTAGCTCTGTTTTTGTCTCCACCAACTCCTGAGAAACATATCTGTTTCTTTAGCTGCTAAATGCTCCACTATGTTCACCAGCTAGTCACTAACTCCGTCTGCTGTTTGGTAGTTTATCAGAGCTTTTTTTCTGAAAACAGCTGCCTGCTACTGCTGCTAGAAATGATGCTGGTGAGAGTGAACCAAAACATTACAGTTGTGGCCAAAACAATGAGCTGAAAGACACTAAAACGCTTCGCAGAGCTGAAGCTAACTGCACATTTGGGTGATAATTTTCTGCGGATTCGTGACACATAGTCATTTGATCAACTGGTCATATGAAAATATAATATAAGTTCAATAACCTAATTACGCTCCACCATTTACAGGAACACAATTCAATGCAAAGAGACGCCAACACCACATACAATATGATAGTGTGAAAAGTTAAGACCAAAGTTCAAGCACAAAGACAGAAATTTTGTCATCAAACTATCTATTTTTCTGTGGATATAATTCATATTTCAAAGGGATTTGTTTGCCAGGTTTTCTGTAAACCAATGATCATCCTAGCAGAGGCACCTTTAAACTTCCGGTTATGTCGACTTTCGATTATGTCTCTCTTCTGTTTTATCCCTATAAATTGATTTCATTGACTGAAGTATCTTAAAATTAAATGTCTGCTTTTTTGTTCACTTGTGGCATCTGATTCACTGATTGAAGTATATTTAAAAATCAACTTCAATCAACGCAGCTTTCTTAAGTGGATACACTGCATCTCGGATTTAAACTCATGGTATACCTGCAAACCCCGAGACAGTACATGTGTGCGTGACAGGAGCAACACAACAAGCATTTTTACAGGAGATAAACAGGAGATCAGCCTTAGTGGCTGCACACATTGCTCTATAAATCAGACAGGTAAATGGTCTGTTTAAGATTTAACCTCTCCCCATTAGAGAATCATGTGTGGCTGTCAGCATGGTGTTTATTGGGAACATTAAGCTATTTACAAAAACACATTGGTATTGCAGTGTGAGTGTGTTTTCCCTCCTCTTCATCTGATGGCATCTAGACTCCTCTTCACTCACTGGGATGATGGGAATTTTGCCCTTTGATCTGAACCACACTTTGACAGCTTTGTTTTTACCGTACTTTCAATAAACTGAGCTAAGGAAGAGAGAAATTGTAGAGTTGTCTTGGGAGAGAGGAGGTGGAGGAGGAGGAGGAGGAGGAGGAGGAGGAAGACAAAATGGAAAATGGAGGAGATAAATGAGAAGTAAAGGGAGATGTGAGATGGACAGCAGATAGAGGAAAGACGGAGAAGAGGAGGAAAACAGAGGAAGAGGAGGCTGAATGATGGATGGATGTGTGTTTGTGTGTCTGTGCAAGCAAGGAGAGAGGTACACAGAGAGAGAGAGAGAAAGAAGTGTGTGAGGGCACCATTAAAGCCTTGTACTATAAATCTCTGACAGTGTGTGTGTGTGTGGAGATAACAGAGGGACGTCTCTCTCCATTCTGGCTCTGTCAGAATGATGTATGCATCCCTTTCTTCTTCCCTGTGAAATATTAGAGGGGGGCCCTGTGTGTGTGATCTCAGCCAGCATGTGGCCAACATGTCTGGTAATTCCTCACCTCTTATCAGTGCTCACATGAGGTATTGTAGGTGAGAGACTTGTGGCCGCCTGGGAAAAGAGGCAAAATGACCCAGAAACACACTCACATACATACAGATGACCAGAAAACGTACACAAAAAAAGAAAGAAAGCCAGAGACGAGGGAGAAACAGGCAACAGCTGACAGTGACAGCTTTCTTGATCGAGGGCTGAGAGCTTGACAGGTGTGATTGATCACATAATGGCGAGCATTTTCTTTATGGCACCTTGTGTTATGGTATCATAATCATGCCAGTGCCACTGGAGCGCCAGAGGAATAAATCTTTATAATCCCCCCACCACCACCACCACATGAGGTTCCAGGAGATGCAGCTGAGCTGCTGCCACCGCTCAGGCCTCTCTGTCTCCTTCACGCTGCTTCAAATGGCTGCCTCAGCTGTCACTCAAATTACCTCATCGTTCAACTGCATCATGGACAGAGAGAGATGGAGTGAAAGACATGGAGGAGGAGGAGGGGGAGGAGGAGGAGGAGGAGAGAGAAAGGATGGAGAATGTGTTCCTCCTCAGGTGCCACCTCGCCACCTCTCCTGTCAGCCTACAGGGACTGGTGAGTGATGGCATTCTGAAGTCAAATGTAAACATGTTTTTTTAAAATATACATTTCATGACGTAGACAGGTCCCAACCGGTTGACTATGTCAGTATTGGCCTCGCAGGTTCAGGGCTGATTTAAAACAGTAGATGTTGTGTTGAGCCATTTTCAACCCATGACATGCTGATTTTGATCAATTTGGTAAGAAATGTCAATATTAACACCAGCTTTGATGTGTTTCATCACAGTACAGTCATATCATTTAGTTTATAGCTCAAAATGCACATTTAAGTGTGCAGTGCCTCTTTAAGTATTGCTCTTTAAAGCTGCACTAAGCAATTTTTATATATATATATATATATATAAAAATAATGGATGACATAACTCGTATGATATGAAAGGGGTCGTTCGGAGTGATGCGCCCTTAATAAAATACCACCCGACTCTGCAGCTCTACAGAGCCTTTTAGCCTCTTTTGGCTCATTGTTTTGGTTTTGTGGCTCTCATCAGCCGTGTTTCCAGCAACAGCAGACGGCTTATTTCATTAAAAAAGCTCTGATAAACAGACTCTGGGCTACCTGTCCAGGACCAGATTGCCCACCAACAAAGTTAGTGACTAGCTGGTGAACTAAGTGGAGCATTATTTCTTCAAAAACCGAGTAAATGTTGGACTCAAAATGAGTGAATGCTAATGTTGCTCCATATCTGCTGAATATGTGAATAAGCAACTGTTTGCTAACACGACCAAAACAGTTTTGTAAGGTGATAAAATGCCAACGTTGTTTTCAGGTTGTTCCACTGGTCAGCTAACAAAAAAATCATTTCATGCAGCTTTAACTTAAATATTTGTAATTAAGTAAGCATCATTCAGAGTATAAGTTACATTAATAAGATAAATTAATAAGAGGTTAAGAATCAGCTCTTTCCGGAAAGAACAAACAATCATTTAATTACAGAAATGGCAACAGAATATATCAACTAAATGCATCAAATGGTCAATCACCATTGTAGGGATGTAAATAAAGATAATTCTTATATATCATTAAAGAGTAACATAACACCTTGTTTTTGTCCTGTCCTCCAGTGGTTTTAACTTCTCAGGTAGAAGTGTACTCCAGGGCGTGTCAGTACACTGTGACATCACTGTAGGGTGTGGTTACAGGTGCAGCAGAGCACACAAATACAGACATCTCTCATGTGAAAGAATCAGAATTCTTTAGGGACATAGTAACGTGTTCATGTAAGACCCCATCACTTTAAGCAAGAAGTTGATTGAGAAAAAAAGGTTTTCAGGGCCTTTAACGGCTTGTGTGCGAGAGAGAGACGTAGAGGTACAATGGAGGAGAGTGTGAGAAAGAAAGGACTTCACAAGTTCTCAATTTTCTCTCTGAGAAATCGCCTTGAAGGTAGCCTTGTGGATCTCTGTTAGATCTGGTTAATGAAGCATCCTGTTGTACCATCTCCCCTTTTCACTGCACCTTTATATCCTTAAACCAAATGTTGCCACTTTTAAAGGGCTCTCTCGTACTTTCAGATGGTGTGAATATGTGTGTGTATGTGTCTATTTTATGCTTAATTGCTTTTTACTATGATCATTTTTAAAGCTGCTATACTGTTTAATTTCCCAGCACAGAGCATCTGGGCCTGGACTTCGGACTGCCTCTTGTTGCACGAGTTTTCTGTTTTTTTGCACAATTATCATTACAGATTAATTAATTAGTTTCATTTTCTGATCACAAGACTTCCATTTTTTTGACATTTTTAAAATTCTAATAATCAGGCCCCCTCTCATAAAGTTGGCCCGTGAAGGCTCTTTCATGGTAATATCTTCCTCTATGGACGGACGGCCGGCAGAAACGACAGAGGCAGAAAATGAAGTGAGCAAAAGACCGGTTTAAAAGTGGGAGGCAGATGGATGGAACGGAAGGAAGAGGTGGAACGGGGGGTAAAAAAACCCTGAAATGGGTGATGAGTGAGGGAGAGACAGAGATGGAGTGAGGAAAGAAAATGAAGAAATACAGAGTTGATGAGTGAGGGAATGATGAATGGGCTGAAAAAGAGACAGATGGGCCGGCTCCATCAGTGAGCTGTGTGGCAGAGAAATGGAAAGAGTGAGTGAAAGAGTGCTTACGAAGTCAAAGATGATGATGATTATGATGAGGACATACAGACACACACACACACACACACACATAATAAAGTGCCCGGAGGCTGGAGTCATCCTCTTAAAAAGATTTCATTAAAAGCAAAGCATGTGTAATGATATAAATATTAGCAGTAAAACCCCTTGGCTCATGTTACGAGGACACAAACAAGAGAGTGATTTAATAGAACTAATACAATAAACGAATGTGTCACTTCACCATGTGTTTCTACTGTATGTGTGTGTGTGTGTGTGTGTGTGTGTGCGCACCAACTCTGTAAAATGAATGAAGGAAAGAAGACAAAGAGGTGAAGACTATTGGTAACGCTTTAGATTACAGCCCGCAACGTACAGCGTAATTTAGGTGTTATATCAATAAATATGAGGCTACAGCCAGCAGCCGGTTAACTTAGCTTAGCACAAATACTGAAAACAAGGGGTAACAGCTAGCCTGGCTCGGTCCAAAGGTAACAAAATCTGCCTATCATCACCTAGAAATCTCACAAATTAACACACAAGGTTTTTACACTTCAGTTCATGTACGCATTAAACAAGTGGGATATATAGTGTTTAATAGTGAGGTTTAGAGGTTCTGGTACAGCAGGTGGATTTTGTTACTTTTGGATAGCGCTAGGCTAGCTGTTTTCCCCACTTTCCAGCCTTTATGCTACGCTAAGCTAAGCACCTCTTGGTTACTATTTACCGAACAGACATGAGAGAGGTATCAAGCTTCTTAACTAACTGTTGGGAAGAAAGCAAATAGGCAAATTTCCCAAAACTATCGAACTATTCCTAGAAGTACTGAACTGTTGTAATAATTTTTACAGGAAGTTCGGTTCAGTAACGGATGTCTGTTAGTCACATGAGAGGTAGTTAGCAATGTTATATTACTTAGAGTAGAGTATATTATTTTTGGAACTATTTGTTGAGTTGTTCTTTTATTATTTTTCTTGTTTGTTTGTTTGTTGGGAGGGGGGGTCACTTTGGTTTTGTACATTGTGAGATGGTGTCATGTGCTGAATGGGATTTTGGATTGTCTGTTAATCTGGTGTGTGTGTGTGTGTGTGTAGACCCCAGGAACAACAATACTAGCCTCTGTTTTGATGAAGCTAATGAGGCTCTTAATACATGAAATGAAATGGAAAATGCCGTCTCTGTAAATGACACTGAATTCACACAATATTCACACGGATTCATTCAGGAGCAGCTTGTATATTTCTTTCTCTATTTTGACTTGTGAATCGCAGTTAGGTCACACAGTTTAATTAGCCTTACTTGGCCCTCATACTGGAAAAGAAAATTTTGTCCAACAAATAAATCAATGCTTGTGACACCTCACTTGCCCCGTTATGTAGTCTGTTTGTGACGTCAGCACCTGGCATTTGGTAACCCCCCCCCCCGTTATACAAGATACACACATCTGTCCACACACACAAACACACACACACAGCCATAATGGAGCAATTATCCTCTTCAGCTCCGATCTGCTCCTCTGATTGTAATTTGCATTTATTATTAGCCTTCAGCCTGCCAGGGGCTGTGAGGCGTGAGGATGGATCGTCATACACCGCATCACACTGATAGACCTGCACAGATGCTTCATAAACACATATGCCAGAGGACACAGTAACATGAGCATCAAAGAGCCACATATACATACAAACCTATGGCGAGTAGGGAGCGCACGCCCTCATACACGCACCACAGATTAAGTCATTATGACAGCATGACGTTGCTTCGTTTTGTTAATGCTGATCCCTGTTAATGATGCTACAGTGGGAGCAGTATGTTCAGCGGCGCTCCATCACAGCAATACACGCTTCACATTCCACACTGTGATATCCTGAAGGACTGCGATGTGTCTTCCTGTCTCTGTTCCCAGTCTGTGTTCTCTTTTGCAGTCAAGATGGCCTCGGGGCTCATCATATGGAAATTTGTGAGAGTCTCTAAAGGCACATACAGTACATACAACCCGCCAGCACACTAATAGATGTGCATGCTGGTGCTCACACACACTCACACAAGCTCATATGTGCACACAAAGAGAATGTGCAGAGGATCACTGAAGTGTGAAATGATTCTGTTATCATGTCGTCTGTGAGGAATATATTTTCCAATCAACCTTCTATGGCAGGTGTGCCTGTGTGTGCTTGATGGGCAGGTGGTGCTGTGCATGTGTGTGCATGTGTGTGAGTGCATTTTGTGTCTGTTACTGGGCAGGAGGAGTTTGTCTCATAAAACAGTCTCCATAAAAACAAAGTGACAGTGTCAGAGCAGCTTCAGCAGCTCATGTTCCACCTTGGTGTTTGACATTTGACATCAAGAGACTCATTTGCTAATTTGCAGTAAAATCAGATCTTACATGAGTGGTTGGGTCAGGAAACGTGTTTCAGATGAAGGCAGGGGTTAGCTCATTTACTCAATACATCCATTCTTGGATATTAATGAACTCTCAGGCTCAGCAGCTTCTTACTGTCAGTAATGGGCTCCTACATAAAGAAAAGTTACAACAGTTTTGGTTACTTCATGAGAGATTTCTGTATTATTTTGTTTTGTCTCTGCTCTTCTTACTGGTTGGACGTGGGTGGGGCTTAGTGGGTGGGGCTTAGTAAAAAATGTGATGTCACGCACAGTATTTCCGTTCACCAATCAGACTTTTCCAAGAGTTCTTTGACTGAAAATCTTCTAGAATTCTACTAACCCCCCCCCCCCAAACTTTAACTCTACGTATTGCTTATTTAGTCATGAATATTTAATGTTATAGAGACATACTAAAGACTGAAAACCAGGGGCTTTAATAACATAAAAATACAATTGTCCCCCTTTTCATCTTCAATGCTTTCACGTTGGAAAAGTCATCGCTTTCTATATTGTCTGAGCTTGTTCCAGATCCTCTATATTAGGCTCAAAATGTAGGTTCTTGCCATCTATTGCGAGCATTAAAGCACAAACTGGGTGTGCTAATTCCTGCTTTCATGCATGAAAGGTGCCCTGTTTATTTGTGTGACCTCTTTGAATTGTGCACCTGTGATGCTGCAAGAAATTAATGGGCATTTATTTTGGCAGGACAAAGCCGAGCAGATTTACATGAGCAACATTTAATGAATGCAACAAATTGCCAGACTTCAGGGGTCAATGTGTGCACTCTGGAGACTTTTTTTTTTACAAAATACATGCAGGAATTTGTCTTGATGACACTGCATTTAACGTTGCATGTTGTTAAGTGCACATTATACAGGGACAATGGTATATTGTATTTTAGTTGAAATGGTGCTGTGTAAAATATGCAAAAGTCATTAGTCATATATAGAATTTACCAATCACAAAGTCGACAGAAATTACATAAGAAAGATGATATCTATTAATCTTTCATAGTGTGCAACTGACACAATGTCACAAGGTCAGGTGTTACGCTGATATTATATTGTGAGAAAGATAATACAAAACAAAAAGCAAATAGAATGCCTATATTACCAGAAACTGTGAAGGCAACAACAGACAAGAGGCATACTTGCGTTAATATGTAATTTCCATCTATTAGTTTGGTTCCATGGCAATAACCATCCACACAGGGACAACCTGAGGAGACAGACGGACAGACAACAGAGATACGACACAACTGTTTAGATTCTTTCACACTGAACACTCACTGGCATCTGCTTGTTGATCTTCTGCCGTTTTTTAAATGTAAGAATTCAAGAACATTCAATGAGAAACTGAGGAGTTGTTGATGTTGTCCTTGTCTCTTGCTTTGCTGGGATCCTTCTGCTCGTGCAGTGACAGGGCAAACTTTACTCTAGAGAAGACTAATTGCCTCCTCTCCACTTTTTACACTCATGAAAACACACACACACTCTACACAGCGGCATGCAGACTCACTAAAAAAGCACATGCACACGGTTCAGTGGTATGTCGGTGTGCATGAGAGGGATCCCAAGAGAGAGCTCAGTCCGAGCAACTTCACTGCACTGCCTAATTGATGTGTGTTTCTGTGTGTCTGTGAGAGAGAGTAGGTCCAAACTAACCTCACCTTTACGTAAACAGTGCTTCAAACTCTGGCAGAAAATGAACAAGCCTGTCACTCATGTGCTAATTTAGTCTCTGGGGAGTCTTCAGCCTGTCAATCTGAGAGTTGATGTCTTCCTGAGATTATAAGACAACCGTGAAACAATACAGCCAAGTGCTGAGGAGGCCTGGACCTATTAACCACACACACAATACCTCCATCCTCACACACATGCACATCGACACACAGATTCAAGACTGAGGGCAGCTCTTTCGATGTATGCGCAGCTAATGTAGCAGTTACAGCTACTTATTGGATGAAATATGGCTGACATGGATGGTGGACAGAAACAGCTAGGCTTTGTGTAAGAGGGCCCTGGAAAAGAAGCCTTCAACATCTCTTATTTCTGAGCTTAAATACTGTAAACATGACTTTTTGTGCATTCCTTTGCATTTTTGGTGGCTTTCTCATTTCCCAAATGAAGCAGCCAAAATAACTTTGCACTACTGTTGCAAACTGAAGGGGACGTACTAGACAGGCAGAATTATGGATAGTAGCTTGTGGTGATGTTTCATCATCTAATAAGACAATATGTTTTATAACACCTGTATATAATATAATTAAAGGCTTAACAACCCATACAATTAACAGAAACATACAGTTGTCTATTTAACAACTACGTACAGTACATCACCGCTTTTATCAGGTGGCATGGTCTGCATACTCCAAAAGTCATGAGGTAAAATTAATCTGTCAATAGCCTGCATATTTTTCTAATTGCAAAGTTTCCGGCAGCACTTGAAGGTAGCATTGACTCGGAGTTGCTCCGTTCCTATGGTAACGACTGTTTGTGCCACTGACAGTATTTAGCTAGTCAGCTAACTTTAAAACGACAAAGCCTTATTCGACCTTACAAGAAAGTTTCAAATTTAGCAAAAAGTAGCAGTCGCTTTACCTTCCTCCATGAGCAGGTGAGCAACGGGTAGCTTACTAACATTAGCCACGTTAACGTGAGTTCACGAAACATAGTTAATGAATGCTTACAAGTCATTATGCAACGTTAGCTACCTGCTAATTTAAGATTGTTAACTTGCTACCCTGAAAAATGAAAAAACATGATAGTTAGTGACATAATTTATTTCAGTACGAATGTTGTTTCAGCAGTTTATATTATATATAAATAAATACTTTAAATACATAAAAAGTGGACCTAAGCTTTTATGAAAATGTACTGTTTTATCCTTAAATAGTCTCGAAAAGAATACTGTACCATGTAAGGTCACACTGAAGTCCCACACATAAACCTTCGTATTCGAATGGAAATGTAAGGATTTTATAATCCATGCTAATTAATTCACAAGCAATAACAAAGCCTTATATGATTTCACTGCTCTCATTTGATGCCCAGGTTAGAGTGTTTGGGGAAATCCTCCACTGGTTCGCAGAAACAGGTAAACACTAAAGAATAAATTCAACTGTGTTCTGTTTTATTACAACACTCTAGTTTTCTATCTACATAATATGCAGGGTTTTTTATGGATTACATTGTTAATATTCAGTGTGGCCCCTTTTGCAGTTGTTGGTTATGATGCATGATTGCTTTGAGTAGCCTAGTTATCACATTGTACGTGCTACGTGCATTGCTATTGGGTGCCAGTAAACATTGCATGAATGTTACAATCATTTTGATCCCTTTACCTGGACGTAGTTGGCAGTAGAAGTCACCTCTGCTCATGCTGAGACGCATAAACCCAATGGTAAGAAGTAATTCAGACTTCACATCAGTGTACAAAACATCCCATCCAGACTTATTTCCTTTTTAAGACTGAAATGAGACAGAAGATTTCACTTGAGTTCCACCTTGTTCTTATGCTGCTCACTAGCCTTACATGGCAAGCTCATATTCTGATTATGTTCCAGACAAAGTGGGGAAAAACACAGTCGGCGATAAACCTAGGTAAGAAAAGTCACATCTTAGCAAATGTTTTCTGTCATAGCACGTCAAGTATTTTTATTCTTTTCTTTACTTTTTGCATCCAGCAGGAGTGCTCCTGCCCGTGCACTGCCTCCTTCTGTACAGGTCGGTATTCTGTGATAGACTACACACCAAGGCTAGACTGACAGAAACACGTTTTGCATCACTGCTGTACTTGACATTTTTGCCATTCTTAAGGTTTCTCGCCGGGAGACTCAAAAGTCTGGGTTTCCAAGTGGGGAGGTGCTGAATACAGACGGTATGTGGTGGTGGACTCTCTGAGATTGAGGGAAAAGCTATTCTCATCAGTATGTCACATAGTGTTTAGCAGTTATATAAAGAGAAATCTGTTTCTGAACAGACAGAGATGACAATGTCTCCATCAAAAGCAGACTCAAAAGACCAGAATGCAGTGCAACCCTCAGACATGTTAAGGAGTGCAACTCTTGCTCCATCATGAATGGAAAAAAGTCCCGTCCTTTTTTTCATTGCAATTGCTGTTGATCTCTCTCCACAAGTACACTTGTGTGCGCATGCGTGTGAAATATGCCAAAAGTCATTCTGGGAAATGTAGTAAGTCACGAACGAAGTCACCAACTGTGACAGAATTAGAAGAGAGAGGCAAAAAGTAAACAACAATACTACAAAATTAACCGCTGGAAAATGAACATCATACTGTAAATTGATGATGACAGAGTAAGAGCATCTGTAAGTTCGAGTTCATCATGTCAGCATTTGGTTTTATTTACACTTATTATTATGCACCTGATATTGTCCTCATCATATCTCCAGACTGTTACAGTAAGTTTAATGTTTTGTGTTCAACATCATATCAAAGGACCGTTCCAGCTTGTTCTCTTCACACATTATTCACATTAAATACTACTATCTATCATGCAAAAAACAAAAGTTTTAATACATGCAAAGGTTTCCTGGTTGATTTAAATGTGCTGTATGTCTGTGGTTCTCCTGTAGAGTGCTCATCAAAGGAATCCATCAAGGCAACACCAAGGTCTGTACTCAGAATTCACATAGCAAGTGATCAGACAAGTGAAATATCGCCAACACACACGTGGTTTTAAATCTTAAATGTGATTTCAGGGTTGAAGAACAAGCGCAGTCGATTGCAGTGCCTGACAAAGAGCTGAAAATGAAAGAGCTGGGGGAAGCACAGCCCTCATACTCAGCAGTAACAGGTATGTTGCTGTAGAGCAAACTTAAAATGCAAAGCAAGTAACGCAGAGAAAAAGAAACAAGAGAACAAAGTTTTGTTGACACTCATGATAATCATGACGATAATGATGGTTGCCAGGAGGAACGACACATGCTCCCCCAGCAGTTGAGCCTCTTCCCACGCATGAGGTGAATGGGGAGGAAGAACAGACTGAGGAAGAGGATGTTGAGGATGAGGACATTAAGGCACCAGTGGAGCTGATAATGGAGGTAAAGAGACTGATCACCATCAGTGATTCCACACTTCCTGCTCTGTTGAGACGATGGGCTGAAGCGTAGTTTGTTTCATTTCAGATGCCAGAAATAATTAGAATCCTTGGTTTTAGCCAAAGATATATTTTTACTCAACTTGGATGTGCTCATTTGGTTTAAATTGAACTTGAAACTCAAGTTAAAAAATGTTTGGTTTCAGTTCCTCAGAGCTGTGATGGACAGAGACTTTCAGCTGGCCAGCAAACTGTGTCAGATGAGTATGTATCCTGCGTCCATCTTTCTGTCAGTCAGTAAATCAGAACCTCAGCCAACGCTGCTTCTTCTCTCCTCATTCCAGTTCTCATCTATGAACCAGACAATCCTGAGGCCTCTGAGTTTCTCCCGCTGATCCAGAAGAAGCTGTTGGAGGGTGATAGCCCCCCCTTTTCATACAAACACACAAACATGTTCCAAAGTACACCATGAGTCTGTAGCTGTGTCTCAATTTGTGTTTTTCCGTACTTACACTTGCTATTTTGAGTGCATAAATGCGTTCACACTGACAATTATGGCAACAAGTGCACTATGAGTACCCAGATGGTGTACTGATAACGGTCAAAAAGTTGAGTGTGGAACGTTGGACACTTCTCACCCTCAATGTAAAAGCACGTTCATTTTTATTCATGTTTAATAAAACTGGATTGAAGTCAAGTGAGCAAACAAGCCGGCAGATAGTTTGACGGACGACAATCACGGTCAAATGTTAATGCGATAATGCTGCGCCCTGTTGCAATTCACCATTAAAAAGAAGAAGAAGAGGTCAAATGTTGCGATTGTCATTTCCGAACAGCTATGTTTGATTTGAGACAACACTACTCTGTCAAAATGAATGCACTACACAAGTAAGGACATCGTGTACACAGAGTACTACACGGAAGTATCCAAATTGAGACAAAGCATGTGTCATGCCTTTTTCCATTAGAGCAAGAGGCAGAGCAGAGCACTGAGGAAGATGAAGAAGAAGAAGATGAGGAGGAGGATGACGACGACTCCGAAGACTCTGGAAGTGACGAGGACTCATCTCAGAGCTCAAGCTGCTCCTCTTCATCCTGCTCCTCTTCTTCACCATCAGACGATGATGATGATGATGAAGAAGAAAAGCAAATGAACAGACACAAGCCGTGTCCTCCTTCTCACACCTAAATGTGTTGTAGCCGTATGTCAGGTTCTGCTGTATCGACAGAGATCTCTGCTAATAGCATCTTGTTACTGTTGGAAAATTGTATTCATTTTAATCCACACAGCTGCTTCACACAGTAGCAGTCTTTGTGCATCTTGTAGATGTTGTGACAATTATGTATATTTATATATATATATATATATATATATAAATACCTGTAGAAGAAAATGTACAGATTTAGAGGCAGGAATTCACTTCATCAGTTAAAGGTCAATCTGCAAGATTCCATTAAAACATCTCATTGTTTAATATCATGAGACATGAGATAGTAAGATTAAATCCTGGACATCATTAAAACACAGTGAGAGAGTTGCATAAAGCCAGATTCAGCATTGGGAGGTCATTTACCTCCCGGCCAACTGGCTTCCACTCTTCACTGAATAACCACTGCACATGTATCCAGTGTATCCAACACAAATGGACATTCTGTACCATTTAAAGCCCCTGAAAACATGGTCTGAAATGTAAGTATTTTTATGTAACATTAAATATTCATGATTAAGTATGCAAAAAAAACCACGTTAAACTTCTAGGGGTAAACAACGGTGTGGTTTGATTGACAGTGGCCTGGCAACATAAGCAAACAGCCCACCAACTGTCATCGCGGTTTGATTCAAACGTGGCTAAACATAAGTGGCTTATTTCCATCATGTTTTCCACTGTTTGTGGTTTGACTGGCGCTCTTTTAATTACGTCATCTTGTTGTGCCCTTTTCTTCTGCAATGGTTTAATAGCACCTCACAGAAGAATTAGCACCAGGAGCTGTTTATCTCAATGAACCAAATCCTAATATTCACATCACAGTAGATGGATGGAAGTGCATTCATTTGCATTTTATTTTACAGATTTTGTGGAAATTAAAGTTGGATTGGACATTTGGATGGAAAGCTAGCTTATGTGACCGAGTCGCAGAGTAACGTAACCCCAACAAAGATCCTTTACTGCCAGCAAAACTGGTTCAAACTGGTTTTGTTGGTGAACTGGGTGCGTCATCATAGGAGCTTTTCAGATGATTACAAAGTTTTATAAAACAGTTTCAGTACAAGGAATAATGAGCTGACACTTTTTTTCATTAGCTACGACTCGAATAAACAAATAATAAATATAATGAATTTATTTGAACAAATCTACATTTTTAATGTAGGTAGTATGAACAGTACCAGCAAAGGGCTTTTTATGGCTGAGGATGCATGTTTTTCCTGTGATCCTCTGCTCACACTGTATCATCACTTTAAAGGCTACACAGCCTCTCTCTCTTATCTTCATGAGTCGTCTATACACATGACTTGTGAGGGGGGAAAGTGTGAGTCTGATAATTTGCAGTGACTGAATGAACATAATGGCCGGTCTCTGCCCATTCCATCTCTGTCTGGGACTCGGGCACGAGGATGACAGTGAGGACACTAAGTCATCCCCGCCAGGCTGGATTCACTTTGATGTCTCTGTGGTTATTGTCCATGTCAAGGTTATAAAAAGGGTGCAGGTCAGAAATTATGATGCATGCAGTATTGTCATCTCATGAAGGTGAGTGTGTTACAGTCAGTACTTGTATGGATGGATGGATCGTGGACAGTACATGCTGCTCTCTCCATCACTTGGTGCTTTTACTCTGGGTTAAATGGCCTGATGGATACCATGAGAAGCACCTTACAGAGCTTCCACAGGTCCACTGAAACTGAGACGCAGCCTACTAAATATTCTGAATGGATATCTGTTGGTACTAAAACCCACAGTCAATTTCAATGTAAGCCACTCAGAGCACATTTCACATTCAAGTCTCCATCCTCCATCCTGTGACACCCACCCACACCTGGACACACACACACACACACACACACACACACAGGGTGGGCATACGTCACTGGTGTTTTTCCTTTTGCTTTTTAGGCTTGTTAAAGTGGATTGTGGCTGTCAGTAGCACTCAGGGAAGCTTCATTACTCGTCAGAGGGAGGCAAGGCTGTGACTCATGCCTGCGTGAAGAGACCAATGGGCAGCCGAGCCTGAGATATAAATAACGAATCAAAAAAATATTCTTGAGGGAGAAAGGGTCACTTGCGCGCCGCTGGATGGGATTGTATTAGTGCGCTCTGTTGGTATTCCGCCATCGCCGCCACTGGACTGTTCCTTGTCGCGCCTTTGGGTGCCAATTGTAACATCTAGTTATAGTTTCTCTGGACTCGACAACCTGTGCGCCCGCGTGAGCCGGTAAGATGCCTCCGCCTTTCATTTCAGCGGCGCCCTTGATATATGGATAGACAGACAGGTCTTATTCATAGATCATAACGTCGGAGTTATTTTGGGAAAAAAATATATATTCACATAAAAAAAATCTTTTCTAATTCGCTGTACCGTTTGAAAGGAATCAGTCCCAGATGAGTGACAGAAGGAATTCATTAGGTGTTCAGTCTGTCTCTCATGCCGTGATGGCACTGAGTGATGATGCTGTGTGGGATATGCTTGTTCAAAGTGCAACTTAATTGAAATGTCGATTGCTGAGCTAATAGGTGAATGACGTAAGGTTATTTATGTGGACATTATAGTTGCATCTGATCAGCATTTGTTTGACAAATCAGTCTGTTTAGAATCAGCTGTTATTTTATCAAGCTATTCTGCCATCCGATCATTTCATTTTTCTAATATGTCATCTTGCTGAATGCATCTTTTTAAAAATATATATATATTCTTGTTTTTATTCCTTAGAAATATCAGCTGTTGTGAGTGCAGTGATGATCACAGCCATAAAGCTCATAGATTTGAACGGTCTGGTGCCGCTCTGCACAACACTGATATTTAATGATCATTTAGCTCCAACGAGCCATTATCTATTTCTTATATGTCCAGCTCCCTGACAACAACTTTTTAAAATGTTATCTTTAACATTGGCCCCGTGTTCTGGACATTAATGTTCAGATACAGTGGCCCTTAGTGGCTAATTGAGTGCAAGAAATATTGAAGGCTATCTCCAAAATGAATGCACCCACATAGAGATTAGCCTATGTTATCACCAAAACGATGTATCCTGATGTGCGTATGGCTTATGAGTCGTGCGCAATTCCCTCCAAATTGTGCGGCTTGATTCACAGCCCACCCAGCTATCCTTCGGGAATAAACATCATCATCAAACAATAAACATAATTTTCATTATATATATAGGCTATATATACATACATATACACATATATGTATATATATATATATATATATGTATGGCTGAATTGGATAAGCTGTTTTTTGTTGAATTGGACCGTTTTGTTTGCAGTTGAATTATTTCCCAGCTGGAGATCAGATAACAGAGGACTGATGGCCGCGTCTGAACCGAGAGCCACCGGCGGGGACCAGGACCCCAACTCCGCCAATTTAAGACCTCAGTCCACAAGTACGTCCTCACACTCATCTCTCTGTTAATAGCACCGTGATCCAGTATCGATCCCCGGGGGTCAGTTCTCGTTAAGGCTGTCCCTCTCCGGAGAGTCCAGGCTGTGCTTACAGAAACAGCCCCGCTGGAGCTGACGGGGACTCGGTGCCTTGCTCAAAGACACAAGTTTGTGCAGTGCGATCTATTGCCAACACTGTGGCTTAAACCCAGGTCACCCCCGACACACACCTCTCTCTCTCTCTGCCCTCTGTCTGCCCCTCTGTCTCTCTCTCCCCTCCTTCTCTGTCTGATAAAAGCGAGTCTCGCCCGGGCCATTTGCTATGTGGGCTCCGTCGTTAATCATTCCGGTTAAAAACAGAGCCATCACAGCTGCCTGTCGCTGCCTGGCGGACCAGCGGTGCGCACCGAGCGGTGGACCCGGCTCAGACAGAATGTGTCATTAAGGCACTGGTATTCATAATGATCCAAAAGCATTTAGTGATAACACTGTAGAATAAATATCCATTTTCCGATCGAAAATATATTCCTGTATTGAATATTTCCCCTTATTTTCTTGCAGTAACTCCTTCGTTGTCTGGCTTCTAATCGTGATTTTTTTTTTTTTTTTATGATTTCGACATATTTCGCAACAAAAACTACCCATTTTTATTTATGATGATTTATTTTTGTCATAATTTGTATTATATCGTTTCCCATGATGCTTTAGGGCCTCCGGGCTGTGGGCTGCATAGATTAGTTGCTCTTGGAGAAATATGTTGCTGCTAATTTTTTTAAAGCGGCTGAACCTATTTAGGTATACATTAACCTATGGGTTAATTAGTCATTTTAAGCCTTTGTCGCATTCACAAAATCGACTCCATTATAGTGCACTTGAGCAGCCATCTGCAGTGCAAGGCGGGGAAATAATTACAGGTTTTTGTCTTCAGCCAAATGTAAAAGGAAATAAGCTACAGTTCCTGGGGGCCATCGTAGATCACACTTTCATTTTTTCTCTCTTTATCGAACAAAATATTTTTGAATCTTTTATATGCAGCCCTTGGGGGTATCAAGAAGCATTTCTACAAAAGCCTCAGACTTATTTCAAATGTGTATTTGTACCGAGAAAAGCGCATTAAAAAGAAGATGTTTGTTTTGTCTGACTTGATGTTATACTGCTGCTGGATGTTGCCATTATCTCTCTGCCACGCTCCATCTCACGCCTGGCGGCTTGTAGTGTCTGTGCGCGCGTGTGTGCGCGCGCGTGTGTCTGCCTGTGTGTACGCCTTGACCCCAGCACCTCGAGCTGTTCTCTAGTTTCTCTCAGAATGAAATAGCTTCAGTCAATTTAAATACTTGCTTTTGTTTTCGAAGTTTTCCATCAGGTATATATTCGCCGCCTCGCGCACACTCCATTTTATTCCCTCCGGCTTCCGCTCCATCTCTGCTCACGCATGTCCACGCTCGGGTTTGTGTGTAGCTGTGAGTGCGTATGCATGATGTGTGTATGTATGAGACGCTCTGTAGTATAAGTTTCTGCATCACGCCGGCTTTAGACTTCCTGGCCACAGACATTACCAGCTCGCTCCAGTCACATACTGTGTTTCACTCAATTAATTTCTGCCCTCCTCCGTGAGCTCATTTCACGGGCGTTAATTCCAGTCCGCCCCTTGGCTTGGGTGTGTGAGCCGGCGTGGACTGTCTGTGCCTATTGATTGAACTTAAATCAGAAATAAGGGGATGAGTCCCCTTATGATCCGATTTCCGATTTAAGTAAATAAAATGTGGATACAATCTCGGCCAACAAAGGCAAACAAATGCCACATTGAGCCAAACTAATCAGAAAAAAAATAATTAATGCTTAAAAAACCCGCATGAAAATACTAAAAACAACCTGAGTGATCAGAATCACACACCTGGCCAAGAGCAGTCCGCATCCCGCTTCCACTGTGCTCACTGTGCTCCACCAGCTTTATATCCATCACCCGCCCATCCACGTTGTCTCCGCGGCCTGCACTTCAGAAACTCAAACGTTCATTCTGTTTTAGCCTACGAATATGCGTGGATGCACGGATGCACACGGAAACTGGGGATGAAGATCTGTGGTAAGTTTCTTGGGCACATAAAATGATAACATTTCCTTTCAACATGCAATATTTCTCTAGCCACATTTTTGACATCTTATTAAAAGTGCTATTTGTGAAGGACATTGTGACATGTCTCCATAATATTGAATTTGTGCCTCTGTTCCTTTAAAATGTTCTTTTATTCTTTCTTTTTTTAAATAAATAAACCCGTTTGGAGGCCTGAAATAGGCCATGATGAATGCTATTAGATCAGGGCCATCCGCGACTGTCACAGTGTGTTTCCATCTTCTTAAGGTCAGTGGCCATTAGCCTGTAGGTCTGATGATGAGAGCCCCGGATCACACACCCCCCGACCGCCCCTGAACCCCCCATGTCTTTTCCATTTCACCACCAAGAGAAACATCCTCGAGACAGGCCTGGAAATGCATGTTATAAAGCCCAGACCGTCCTTTTAAATAACCTGCAAATAAAGGAGTATTTTCGTTTCCCATTCAGATCTTTTCTTTGAAACAAAGAACACAATTTATTCTTTGAACGCCTATTGTCAATCTCATTGACAGTTTATATGAGAGTGGAGATGAGCGGATGTGACGTTGCAGGGAAGGCGTGTTTATTTCTTCATCATTTGAAGGAATTTGTTTCTTTCAGTGACTCAAAAATGAAAGTGAATGGATAATGTGTTTTTCTTGCAGCTATGCAAAGGTGAATGAATGTCATGTAGATATGGTCCATTCAGACAGGATATGATTGGATGTTTGTTATGGCAGAAATCAATTAAGACCGAAAGGATCGAATAAGTTTGATATTGCCATTTCTGAGAATGAGAAATTGACCAGTGGATTTTGATCGGTCTAAATGACAGTGTAATGGACTGGGATGGAAATTTAATTGAAATATTTCTATATGGAGGCTTGGGTCTCGCATATTGATTTTGAATATTGATTATTTAATGAGCATTGTAGTATAGCTTCCACTGAAAACGTATAAGAGACAATATAGGGTGTGTGACTTCCACGTGTTTTGCGCACAATAAGGCCCACACATGACCACATTATCCTGCAGATATTGAGGGCCTATATGCAGAAATCCGATCAATCATGGAGTTCAAAACATATAGCCTACAGACCCTGCAGGGGCAGATTGCTTCAGGGGTCTGTGCTTCCTTCATTAACTCCTCTTTACAGGGCGTGTATTTATTGGCTGGTATGGGTCATCACCGCGGGCTGTTCTGCCCTGCCCACTGAGCCGATCACTCTGTGGACTGGGATGCTCCTGGGTGCTTCCTGATTGGGGTGTGGTTGCTATGTCACAGGGTGGGGCATGCACCAACACACACACACACACACACACACACACACACACTGGTGGACCCTCTTCCTTGTGTGTGTGTGTGTGTGTGTGTGTGTAGGCTACATATGTGGCCTATATAAGTTTGGCCTCCACCAGAAAAGCATTTCTGATGAAAGAATGCAGGGCATTAGGAGCTGACTTGAGACAAGAAGATAGATAGATAGATCTTTTCAAACGCTGCCTTACCACGTAGCCTAGCCTAACCCTAAATAACGCCCAATATTTGGACATTCGTTATTTCTTTTTCTTGTATTTTTTAAAATTTATTTTAATCTGTTTTGGTCGTCTTTTTTTGTTTGTGGAATGGAGATGTTTGGTGATAACTCCTGCCCGCCGCCGTGTAACACCCTAGGGTTCCTGCAGAAGAACAACAGCCTGGAGGAGAAGGGCAGGCTCGCGGGCCAGAA
Organism: Maccullochella peelii; assembly: GCA_002120245.1. NCBI lineage: Eukaryota > Metazoa > Chordata > Actinopteri > Centrarchiformes > Percichthyidae > Maccullochella > Maccullochella peelii. Next base: position 25,270 of record LKNJ01002869.1, on the reverse strand, counting down.
GAACTTGCTCTCGTGCGACAACAGTGACAGGGACGCGCGCTTCCGCCTCACAGAGACCGACTTCTCCAACCTGTTCGCCAGGGGTGAGAACTAGCACGTGCACTATATGATAGACATATCTATGTAAAAATGGCTAATTTCTCGAACCATTTACGAGCTGTATTAGTACGCTGTGGCCACATTAGCAGGCTCAATACTTCAAATTAAATTGACTGTTGGCGCCTTTGTCGAGATAAAGCCGTTAAAGGCCTCCAAGAGAACCAGAAACGCATATCGTCAGTTTTCTTTCTTGTTATTGTTGTTTTTATCTTTTTGCTCATTAATGTAAGCTACAATATTGTTAGCCTTCTTACGCCCACTAAAGTTGCAGGCATAACGTAATAATAACGTGGACAATAAAAACAACCTAGAGGCTGGGGATTGGATAAAGTGTCAAAAACGTATGTTAGGTTGGGCTATTTGATTTTCTTTTTACTGGGAATTAAAACAGTAACTCGTAAGCCTACGCCATTTCTTTGAAAAATTATCCTAATGTTCTTTTTGTAAGGTGTTGCCTGTTAAAACGTGCTAAAAATCGATGCATTTCTCTGCTTAAAGCCCGCTAGCTAAATCTATGGCCATATGGAGTACTTGCTGATGATATTAGGCTAGGCTGTAGTGGTGTTAGCCTATATCCCATATAAATGCTATACCTTTCGACCAGAATAATTCGTTATTAGACATAACGTTATAGGTCACCAACAGAAAAAATCAAATTTGGACTTAAAAAGAATGACTAAGTTTCCAAAGCTTTCTAATGACTAGGCTACTCAATTAAATGCCAGTGATTAACATGCTCAGAGGCTGGCTCTTAGCTTGACAGAAAAAGCACAGGCCCAGTATTTGAATTCCTCACCGAGGCTAAATTTCCTCTATCTTCCTCCTCACCCGTTAGACCTGCTGCCAGCCAAAAATGGAGAGGAGCCTACCATACAGTTTTTGTTGGAGATGGTCGACATTCTCACCAACTACGTCAAGAAGACTTTCGACCGCTCCACCAAGGTGCTGGACTTCCACCATCCTCACCAGCTCCTGGAGGGCATGGAGGGCTTCAACCTGGAGCTGTCCGACCAGCCCGAATCCCTGGAGCAGATCCTGGTGGACTGCAGGGACACGCTCAAATATGGCGTCCGGACAGGTAAGGCCAGGACACCTTCAAGGTTGAGCTGTGCTGAACTGAGACCTTTTGAATAACTCACATGGTGGTCTATGTTATTTCAAATAGCAAAAGGACACTAGAATATGTGGAAAGGCAGTAAGCTTTCCCCCCCTGCAGACCAACATATAGTCATATACATTATTATTCAAGCATACTATAATATTAGAGCTTGATTACAGTAATTTTATGATATTTATAACTTAGATGGTATCTCCAATAATATTCCTATAATATGATGATATATATTCTGAAAAACATGTGTCAGTTTTATCACTTTCATTTGAATTAAAATGAAACTGAACAATTTTACTGAACTCAACACAAACCATTTGAGAAGAAGCTGTTTGCCAGATAGTGTACAGCCTATTACGGTGACTGCCTTATTTATTGTCCCCCTGGCAATCCATTTGACATCCCCCTTTTCTCTCCCCTCGACTTATTAAAGCAAGTGTCGCCTGAGGGGATCCTAACACGGGCTGTTTCAAGCTGTTAAAAACGACAACACTCAAACCGTCCCTTGGGTTTTATATATCACGCGGGGCTCTACTGTGTCTACAACTCAGCACCACTTTTCATTCAGAGACATAGGGCTTTTTTTTGTGCCTCTCTCGGAACAGTTTTGCAGCTGAATTTTGTGAGGTGCGACTGGAGGAGCTGTCCGCGGTGCTGAAATGTAAAGCTGTTCTTTCTCCCCTCTTGCTGTTAAGCAGCGCTGCCAGTTTATTTAACATAACCACAACATTAGATTTATTTTTTCACATTTGATATTTTTATTCAGAAGTTACATAATATGACTCGCATATTTATTATGTGAGCCACACAGAAACCGCCAACACAAGGTGCTTGTATCCATGACTGCATTTAGGCTGCAGGCCTGTTGACGGGGACTGTGTGTGCAAGCACCTTAGAGTCTAAATGGCTGTCATAGAGCCTTGTTACAAATGTAATTATGGTACACTGAACAGTGCTATGTCAGATCCCTTAGGTTTAATGGATGACCAGGATAAATAAAAAAAATCCGAATAACTGTGAACATTGAAATGAAGAACTGTTTGTTTATGTTTATTTTATTTCATTTTTCACCATCAGACGTAGGTGGTCAGCTTTAGCCTGCAGAATACTGTAATTATTATATGCATTCATAAAGCTTTTTATGTACTCAGGACAAGGCAGATGTACCAGTGACTGTCCTTCTTATTGCTTTCTCTTCATATAAAGCATGATTCCCTCATAGAGGCAGTGAAGCCCAGTTAATAGGAATGTAATTAAGATAGTTTGTGTATATTGTTTATGTTCAGGTCACCCACGATTCTTCAACCAGTTGTCTTCTGGTCTGGACATCATCGGTCTGGCTGGAGAGTGGCTCACCTCCACTGCTAACACCAACATGTAAGTCATACATGTCTGCCCTCTTTGCTTGTGTGCATGTGTATGGCATATCTATACAGGGGAAAGACCTCTATATGTCATGCCAGGACAACCACGACTTCCTGTTTGCAGGCCACTGGAAATAGCCCCCAGTCATTATCATATAAAGTTATGGTGAAGGTGCTCGTGGTGTTCCCACCTCAGCTCACTCCACAGTTGGTCACAGCAGCCTCTGAGGGCAGTTATATAAGTGTTTGGTTTGTCCTGTAGAGACTGTGTATTGACAGACGGCAGGCTGCCACTGTACTGTACTGTATATCGGAGGCCGCCCAGCCCCAGGGCTGGTTAGATTGCATATTGATCTCAGATCACAGTTACATGGTGGCCCAGTCTGATAGAGGGCATGAACCACATCAACATTGCACGTTCAACACAGATACATACACACACACAAACTCTCTCTCTCACACACACACACACACACACACACACACACATTGTAAATAAGATATAACTCTGTGTTATGATCACTGGAAAAGAAGAAGGAACATCATAGTAATACTGCTGTACAGACACACACACACACACACACACACACACACGCACATCTCTGCTGAAAGTAAACCAGCTGAATATTTACAGTGCTGTAAATTTCATTCTCATGGGAGGGATGAACACATTTTAAGCTGATTTCCTCATTGGAGTAAACATTCCTCAAAATTAAGAATTGATAGCCCAATGCACTATCTACAAAATATATTTTGATGCTTATATTTACAGTATTAACACTGCCTTTTAGGGATAACCAGAGAAAGAAATATATAACCTTCTTATGTAGGACTGCAAGTAATGATTATTTTCTTTGTAATTTAACCTGCCAATTATTATTTTCTCGGTTAATTGGTTAATCATTCTATGTATAAAATGTAAAAAAAAGAGTGAAACTGCCCATCACACTTTCCCAAAAGTCTAGGGTGTCTGACCAACAGTTCAAAACCTAAAAATACTCAATTTACTATTAACATAAACATAAAAGCAGCAAATCCTCAGAATTTAGAAACAGGAACTGGGTCAATCGACTTATTGTTTCAGGTCTACTCTAGTGTATGAGAGAGAAAAATCAGGAAATGGCAACAAAAACAAAAGAAGGGATTTAAAAAGTGATTTTAAAGCAGAATCAGTCACTTAAATATCTAAGTACAACAAATCTGCGAGAGATTGCCTCGGTGACAGTGATGTAGAGACATGTTGACATCTTAGAGTGTCACGGTACAAAGTAACATATAGCTGCAAAGAGACCACACAAGATAAGTGGTGGGCAGAGGACAATATTCACCACTCATATATACACAAATTGAGCATTCAGTATTCTCTAACTATTGTGGCCTCTATCTTTCCCCTAGAGTGGCTGCTAAAGAAAAGATCAATGTAGGGATAATAAACCAAAAGCTAAAGGAAAATTGAGACACTAAATTTATCTTCTTTCTCAAAACATTAGCTCAGGAAACCACCCCCTCTTAGGAAAAACCTCTCCCATCTCTTCTCCCCTAGATATGGGGCCATCAAATTCACACACACACACGCACACACTTTCGTAATGACACACACGCACCAGCTCTGGCTGTCCCAGATACAGCAGCTAGGGTTTCCAGTCCATTGACTGCAGGCTCATTGTGAGCTGGTCTTAACAGATAGGCCAGCTGGGCCCCACACTGACACACAATGTCCTCCGGCTGCACAGAAAACCCTGCCACACTGTGGAAACTGGCTGCTGCAGCTCCCTGCGGAGCGCTCATTCCGGCTCTATTGTCCCTCTGGATACAGACTGACTCAGTGCTCCTTTGAGGGGCTGAGAGGGGAGTGTGGTTGGGGGTCAGAGGGTTAGTCACATAGACACACACACACACACACACACACATTCAAACACAGACTCACACACAATGAGTGCCCTTGATGACGATAATAAGGGCATTTAGGGGCTGTCCCTGGAGACAGGCAGGTGACTGAGGGGTAATTTTCACCCTGAAAAGACCAATGATTGGCTCTGATTGTGATAATGATCACCATTATTGTCATTGCAGCGTGAAATGACTCACAGAGAAAAGGAGAATTTTAAAAAGATGCACTGGTTTTGTCCCTTTTCTGCTGTGGTTGGGATACATTTGGAGAAGAAATGAAAGTGATGCATCCAGGATATTAGGTATTTCTGTCATCCTTATATGAACCATAATTCCAATATATCAAAGGACCATGTTTCTGAAATTAGGCCAGTGAGAGGCTGCGAAATGAGACATTTTGTCTTCTTTCTGATTTGATCCTTTGTTGTCGCTGTTCATAGTCGAAGCCCAGCAGTTACAGGCCCTCACTCTCTTTTCTCTTCTCTCCTATTTTCTGCCACTCGTGTCTTTCCTCTACACTTTCCTTGCTCTGCCTCCATATCATCCCCTCCTCTTCCTTTGTTTTCCTCTGTCATGGTTTCATTCAGTGCATTGTTTCCCTAAAGCTCGCTCTCCCCTCAGCCTTTACCTCCCCTCCTCTCTACCCAAGCTACGCAATGCTTCAGTCTTTGTTTAGACACCTACTTGTGAAGAAAACAGAGAGGCGATAATGTTATTGTTGTTTTAGATGGTACTGATGGTGGTGGTGGTGGCGGGTGATGGGAGTGGAGGAGTGTTGTATAACTGGCCTCATTAAAAGCAGGGTAAACAGGGATCAGTCCTAAGGGTGTGTGTGGGAGGCGGTGAGGTGGCCTGTCAGTTAGCAAAGAGCGCACAGGCCTACCGTAAGAGTTGGCTTGCTGTGACACATTTAATCTACTTTAGCTTCTCCATGCAGCTACCAGCCATTTTATCTTTTGTTAGCTGACAGAGAGGTCAGAGACACATCGCCATCTTCTGTCCCTCATGTCTCTAACAGTTCTTCATGCGTTGTGAATATTACTTTTAATATTTTCTTTTTCTTTCTCTGCATGAAAGAATGAAATGAAAAATTATGGTGTCGTCTTCCACAATTTCTGAATTCTGGGGTCAACAGAGACTTTTATCTCTTTAAAACACACACTCTCTCACTCTCTCTCTCCGTCTTTCTTTCTTTCTCACGCACACACACATTCATGTCCTCTCATCCATCGAATCAGCCCCATTCAGACTCGCTGCTGAGATTGGCAGGATTGACAGATAGCCATCAGAGCTTTGTGAGCTTTAATTAAACTACTGAGTGATTTTAGAAAGCATTTGAATATGAATGTTTGCTGCCCGACTCCTAACAGACACTTTTTTAATTAGCCCTATCAGCACAAGCTCCTGTTTGTGCTCTGTGGATGGAATTATATTGAGGCTAATGAAAAACCAATGAGCGTGTATGTATTGGCGTGTCTATATTTGGGCTTTTGTAATCTGTATATGTGTGTGCATAAGAATCTTCTTTTATTCTTCCTGCTCACAAAGCAGTGACTCAACCGTCACAGTGATGTTGAATGATGTGTTTATATTCATACATTTTGTGATGTGATTGACAGGTTCACGTATGAGATCGCCCCAGTGTTTGTGTTGATGGAGCAGCTGACTCTGAAGAAAATGAGAGAGATGATTGGTTGGCCCAATGGGGAGGGAGATGGAATCTTTTCACCAGGTTAGTCTATAAATAACAGCATCCATATATAAGTTGAGTGTGTATGAGTGTATGTTATTTTGTGTTGGATGGTAAAAAAAATATACAGAAACAGAAAGTCTAATGAGTTGTTATTTTAATGCATTTGTATTGAATGCACTGCAGTTTGTGTGTGAATGCTGCTGTCCAGGGTGCTGATGTGTGTGTCTCTCCTCAACAGGGGGCGCTATCTCCAACATGTACAGTGTGATGATCGCACGTTACAAGTATTTCCCCGAGGTCAAGACCAAGGGCATGTCTGCTGCTCCTCGTCTTGTCCTCTTCACATCTGAACACGTACGTGACCTTGAACACGCATACACACTCCCTTTTAGGTATTCTAATGAAGTAGGCATTACGCTTCATTGGATGTAGACTGAGGCCATTGAAGAAGTCCGGTAATAATCAGTAGGCAATTGTTTAATGGATTTGTTTTGCTTTTATCACATCTACTCTTTGTCTGTAAAGAATTGCGCAGTTGACAAAATGATGGAAAGCAAGCCAAAGCTCAAGTAGCAAAACTCACAAAATCTCCACTCTCTTGGGAATTAAGCCTTTATTTCAGTGATGTATGAATGATATGCCTAATGTGTGTCCCTACAGAGCCACTACTCCATAAAGAAGGCTGGAGCGGCTCTGGGCTTCGGTAGTGAGAATGTGATCCTGCTCAGCACAGATGAGAGGTGGGGAATTCATCTTAGAAATTCAAAGCCACCATTAATCCAGTAAATGTGTGAAATATTGTGTGTGTACAATGTCCCAGAAAGAGGATGATTCCTGTCTGACGTGTTGTATGTGATGCTAACATGATGCTCTCTTTCAGGGGGAGGGTCATTCCTGCAGATCTGGAGGCCAAGATCCTTGACGTTAAACAGAAGGTCGGTGTTATTGTTCCTTTTCCCTTCTTTTAGTCTCTTTATTTGTTTGTGCTCTTTAACCCAAAACGTTCCCCCTCTAATTGTCACGTGTGTGTTGACTCTGCAGGGTTACGTGCCATTGTTTGTGAATGCCACAGCTGGCTCGACAGTGTACGGTGCCTTTGACCCCATCAATGAGATCGCTGACATCTGTGAGAAGTACAACTTGTGGCTCCACGTTGATGTGAGTAGTTGCCATAGCAGTTGCTGTAGTATTTTGATACTAGTAGAAGTAATAATACTATGTCACAGCTATGCAGGCGAGCATACCCTCCTGTAAGTAAAAGTGCTGCCTCCTCAGGGAGCATGGGGTGGTGGACTACTGATGTCCAGGAAGCATCGCCATAAGCTTAATGGAGTTGAGAGGTAAGCACATGGGAACAGAAGGTTGTATTGTTATTTAAAGAAAATCTTCATTACATTAAGTCATATATTAAACTTTGCAGGGCCAACTCTGTCACATGGAACCCTCACAAGATGATGGGCGTGCCTCTACAGTGCTCTGCAATCCTGGTCAGAGAGAAGGTACAGTAAACACACACAACTGAAACATTTCCAGAAGATTTCTAACCCTTTTAAACACTGTATTTTAAAGGTTTTATTTGTGTACTATGCGTTTCACCTGGATTATTGTTATGAAAGGGCGTTCTTTTTGAAAATGCACAAAATGACCACAACACATACTATACATTACATGTTTATATTAATGCAACCTTTCATAGTACTAGCAGTAATGTCTAAGTTCTACGTAGACGAGCCTGCCATGGGAAAAAAGGGTTAACAGTGTATGTACTCTATGTGTGTCTGTAGGGAATCCTGGCAGGCTGTAACTCCATGTGTGCTGGCTACCTGTTCCAACCAGACAAACAGTACGACGTCACCTACGACACAGGGGACAAAGCAATCCAGTGTGGCCGACACGTCGACATCTTTAAGTTCTGGCTCATGTGGAAGGCCAAGGTGAGAGATACACACACACACACACATATATATATACACCGACTAACTTGTCAATTGTTCTTTCGCCAACATATAAAAATGTCTTCAAGCCAGTAGGATTTGTCAGTGTTATCATAACTTTATACTCAATGTTTGTTTGCTGACCGAGTTTTTACCCCCCTGCAGGGCACCATAGGGTTTGAGCAGCACATTGACAAGTGCTTGGACCTGTCTCAGTACCTGTACAACAAGATCAAGAACAGGGAGGGATATCAGATGGTGTTTGATGGAGTGGTGAGCGTCTCTAATTTTTTTACTGAGGAAAATTCAATATCATATCTTTTTAGTTTAATAGGCTATACTGGCATGGTATAAACCAGTTTTTGGGGGCGTTAACCAACAAAAAACATGAAATATTAATTTTACAAACTGCAATTAACATTATGTTAAGTGTTCTCTTGCTCTCTTTCCTCTACCTCCATCTTTCTTCATCTTCTTTTTGTTTGGTGTAAATGAAAAAAACATTCCGAGGTGTGTGTGTGTGTGTGTGTGTGTATGTGTGTGTGTACTAACTGTGTGTATTTCCGTCTGCAGCCCCAGCACACCAATGTTTGCTTCTGGTACATCCCACCCAGCCTGAGAGGCATGCCTGACGGTGAGGAGCGGCGAGAAAAACTCCACAGGGTAAGACACCTGTCAGTGACTGCGCGTCGCTGGTGGTCTGCGCACAGGGACTGCAGATGGAAATGAGCTTTAAGCTATATCTGATGCAATCAATGTGTAAAAACACTAAAACACTAAAATCAAATAAAATGTAAGTGAAAAATCAGCTTTCATGTCTACCCGTCCTTTTCATTCATACAACCAATTAATGATATTTGCACGAACTCTTCCTATAACAGAAATGCAAGGCAATAATTTGTCATTTATTTGACTCCACCAGGTGGCGCCAAAGATCAAGGCCATGATGATGGAGTCAGGGACCACCATGGTGGGCTACCAGCCTCAGGGGAATAAAGTCAACTTCTTCCGTATGGTCGTCTCCAACCCGGCGGTTACCCAGTCTGACATCGACTTCCTCATTGATGAGATTGAGAGGATGGGTCAGGACCTGTAGGTCCTCTCAGCCACCGCTGCCCCCAGTGGCCAGAGGGCCAAACTATGGTCTTTTACCTGTTGTATTTCCAAGGCAAACGCCAGTGAGGTGAAACATTCACAGTGCTGCAGACAGAATAATGATAGGACATGTTTTAGGTTCTTTCTATCCAGTCTATCTTTGCCTGAAGCATTCTGATTGTTTCTCCAACCGAAGAGAAACCTGCAATGAGAGAGACTTTGAGCTTCTTACTTGCTCGTCCCACATAGTTCCTCCTCTAGAGACAAAACATTTAAGTACTAAGTATCTGAAGGCTCCAGGTACAACAAACATGCTCTAATGTGTGTGTGTGTGCTGTGGAATCTTGTGTTGTGTGTGTGTGTGTGTGTGTGTGTGTGGAATCTAATTTCTCGTCCAATGCAGTTTGTCTTTTAATGTCTGTGTGTGTGCGCGGCTGAGTGTGTGTGTGCGTGGTCAAACACTGAAAGGGAGAAAAGCACAGATCAAAATATAACAAACTATCATAAAACAACTCTGCTGTATCATACATTTGCTACACAGAATTAAATCATTGGTGCTTTCAGCTGTACATTATATTTAATCCCAGTGCACCGACCTATTTGTCCTAAACCAGTGTCCAAGCCCCTGACGCAGTGTGTGTGTGTAGGTGCAGGTGTGCATGTGGCACACTGAGTGTAGCCTGTCATGTATTTTAGGCTAGCACTATGTTAAAAGATAAGCTTATTAAGACCTAATGTGCACACCGTAGGTACCAAGCGTGTTAAACTGAGAGGTTTTTAGATCCCCTCCAGCAACTGATCTACAGTCTGCAATATTTTCCCTCGTAGAAGATTAAGATTTAAAATGTCTACAGCTATCCCAAGTCTGCGACGACTCTGAACTTGTAAAACGCTGGCTCGTTGTCTGTTCCATGCAATCCTGTGATACCCATGTGTGTTTATAGCATTGTCAAAATATTAATATTATATAAGAGCAAATATTTATCGCATTTCCACTGTTTGCAGATTCAGGTATTTTATTGTAAATGTATCTTTATGTGTATTACACGGTAATACATTTGTAAATGTAATCATGGGAATTTGAGTAAAGTTTATTTATAGTGATTTTGTCAGCCAAAGAAAGAGAATTGGGAACAGAGCAATCCATTGTCCTTCATATAGAACTTCTTATAGATTATGGATGTTTGTAAAATGTTATCTATTGACCCTCAACTGCGATGCAATTTCTATGGTGTGTTTCTTTCTGTGATTGTGAGTCTTTTTGACTGAATGTTTTGAGATGACTGACTGGCCTGATGAGATTAAGAATGAAGTCTATATAATCCTCTGGCTGTCGCGCCGGTCTTTTATTTTAAAGAGAAGCACAAGGATGTGAGAATGTACTCTCCTCTAGAGACTGTGAAGAAAGGGTTGTTGTATCTGTCTGAATCCTAATGCATTTACTGTAATATATTAACTGTAATACATATTACCTGTATTCTCAGTGTTATGGAAGCTCAATGGAATATCTTGTATAAAGAGTTCCTGTTTGTGTCTTTGCACAATGTTCACCTTTCTTTCTTCCATTGTAAATGGATGTGTACTATGGCAGTATTATATAAGACTTATGTTAAAGTATTTATGGTAACTAGGGACCATATGTGAATGGCACAATTGCATAAATCATATTTAAGGTCATCTGTGTACTGTATGTGGCCAATGACTCCTGTATGTGACCAATCTGGTTTTTTGATTAAGCCAGCTGTAAGGGATCGTTTCCCAGGAGGTTTTCAGTCGGCACTTTAACAGCACCATACCATCTCCAAAAAGATCTCTAATAAAGAATATTAAAGGGAAAAGTGAGTCTGACTCATTGAAACACACACACACACACACACACACACACACACACACACACACACACACACACACACACAAATCTCTGTCTCTCACATGCAACCATTGTTCTCTGTGACTCCACAAACTGCACTGTTTCAAAAAAGAGAGACATTTTATTTTTGTCTATGATCCCACTCTGCCTCTGAACTGCCTGTATCAGTAGCTACACACACACACACACACACACACGCATATACATACATTATTGCCTCTGTTTGGCCCCCAGCTGTGTGTTGAATTGGCTGTTGGCTTACAGCGTTTCATAACCTTTACATGGAGGGCACAAAAACATCAAAGAGATGGATGGTTGTGGAGTGAGGCTCAAGATCTACAGTGAGATCAGCAGTGAGGGCGTGGTGTACTGCCAACGCCCTCTGGTGGTGACTCTCTGGCTGCACAATCATCCAAAGCAATACATAACTGTGGGGGAAAACGTATAAAAATGCTTTAAGAGTGCAATGGTTTTTTAAATCTACAAATAAAGCCATATTAATAATCACGATAACGCATACAGAAGGAAGCCCCTAAAAATCAGCTGGGGTGTTTAACAGGAGATAGTGAGATAGCACAAAAAGACAGAGCATCATTCTGGTAGAAATAGAGGTTAAGTTTCTCACAATGGAGTGGTAGATGGATGTGAAATGAAAAAAAACTTCCAACATGTTTATTCTGCAGGGAGTATGAGACAAGAAGCAACATCATCTATGGGACAGGAAGTGAAAGGGCTTTGTAGAATATGGTGAATTTTGCTTAAAACGTGCTAATAACACAGTGGTTTCTGCCATGGTCTCTTATGTTTACTGAAATACACCGAGATATTCAGAATTGATGACAGTGTTACACTGATGTCTAAAAGTGATCTAAACAGTCTAAAAGCTCGACAGTATCTGACACCTGATTACAGATCTACATTAGCTTCAAATTACAGAAATTTGCAATGTAAAAATTAAGAGTTGTGTCTTTGTACTCTTCTGTGCACAGAGGGGACATTATGGTTCATAGACTGATCATTCGGTGTTCATCCAAGAGCTGCTGAAAAGAGAGAGCATCACTACAGCTCTCACAGCTCCACTGCAGGGCTGTAAGGACTGATACACACTGTATACATAATGTAACAAATGTGAATCTAGGCACACAAGTAGGGCAATAGTGTAAATGTCTTCATGACAAAGAGCAGCTGGATTTTTCAAAAGCTTTACCCTCTGCACTATATAGGCCGGGGAAATGAAAAGCCTATATCATATACTACAATTGAATATAGAATAGAAAAGTAGCTTCGGGGGTAAAAGATGACCTCGCTTTTCAGAGCGGCTGCAACCTACTGAATATAAACCTGCCAGATAATATGCCAAGAAATCCTGTTAAAACTTGACCCATCAGAAGTCCACATTTAAGGTTTAGAATGATTATATGTCAAACTCAGGTTTAGTTTGACATTAAACACTGAATGCACATTGTTTAATACCTATTGTTTTCTTTATGCATGTTGTGTAGAGGTATGTATGCACTGTACATAGGCTTTGTAGGCCTGTGTATGCATGAGAGGCGATGACATGAGAGTAGATTTACTTCAATACATATCTAGTACAACATAGTACCACAGCAATTTACACAATATCACACTGTACACATGAAATACAGACACTATATATATATATATATATATCTACATGGCATGATAGATAGTTATAACACGAGTTCTCTGATCCAGTTAGATGGTTTATGTGTGTGAGTTGGAGAAAATGTAGATGCATGTAAGCACACACGCATACAGTAAATGGAACAGAGCTTACTTAAAAGCGAATTTTTGAGAGAGAACTTGCCGATGAAGAGGTGTAGGGGTTTTAAGGTAAAAGAGAGGGATTTTCACACTTTTAAATGGAAGGTTTGTCTAAGTGACGGTGGTGCAACGGAGCATGAAAACTGTTACAGTGCACTTGATAAAGTTTGTAAGAGAGCTAAATTAGAGCAGTCAGTGTTAAATGAGGGCAGGTTGCTTCAAAGAATATAGCCTAGGCAAACTTCAACAAAGTTCTGGCACACAATTGCATGGAATAATTAAACTGTGTAATTACATAAAGTGAGGCAAGAAGTGACTGACAGTTTGCATGTTGCTCTAATGTGGCTGAATAATAAGAATAGTAATAAGAATGAGTTTATCATTTCATTGTCGGAACTGATAGTGGATTGTAATTGATCAAATGGGTTGAATGGTGATAAGAGAACTGAAGAGTGTCCACAATAATTCTGTTAAGATTATTACATTATAAAAATATTCAAAACTTGTCTGAAATGAATAGGACGTACAACCCCTGTGTTCTGAAAGGTGTTGGTTTCAACGGCTTGCGTCAACTCTACACTTTGATATTGATGAGCTCTTTGAATTACAAAGAAACCGATCGGAATTTGGAAACTCAATTGCAAATTTCGAAAAGGCGTTACTTCCTGCCACGTAACAGCGCATGCGCACCACTCAGCTAATCATTTGGCTACGTGTACTCGGTGTGTGGAAGTGTTCAGGTATCCCACCTCTGCTGGATAACAAGCTGCCATAAAACCTAAAAAGCCTTAAAATAGCGGAACCATGGGAGGATCGCAGAGTGTGGAGATACCGGGAGGGGGCTCCGAGGGCTACCACGTCCTCCGAGTGAGTTTTTAGCTCCTACAGCCTCCTGTTAGCTGTTAGCTTAGCACCGGGTCAGAGGCGGAGGATTCCCTGCTCTGTGTGTTGACGTGAGGCCGGGGATGACCTCAGGGGCCTCCGTCTGGAAAACATTAACACCATGTCAAAAATGTTGTGTGCTTTACAGAGTTACATATTGTTTCTCATTGTTTATTTTTCATATTTATTTATGCCTGCCTGTTAACTAGTTAAATATGCCTGCCAGAAGCTAACCACCACTGGTGGAGCTAGCTAGCCAAAGCTACGTAGCTGCACTGAATGACAGCTGCCAAGCGGGTTTTGTATCCATTATCGGACACATCCCTGTGAATAGTGCTTCTTCTCCCTTGTTTGGCAAAATGTCGACTAAGCCGGCTCTAGTCACAAGCTAACACTGGTCAGTTAATGTCAGTCGTCCTATTCCAAGCTTCCAAACTTACCGGTAACGTTAAGCGTTAGTAGTAGCTAGATACGCAACTTGACAAGAGTACAGTTGTAGAGCATAGGGGGATAGGTCCCATCCTGCAAAAATCAAATTATAACCGGTTTGGCTGCATGTACGCTAATGGACATTTTGAAGTTACTACAGTGATACTCAAATCACATTCTGACATGTTTGTTTCCCAAAACTTGCTCCTTGTAAAGCCACTAAAGGCCCAGCTCTCTTGTGTGTTGGTCAGCTCGGGTCCAACCTGTTTATGCTGTACATACAGAGTATCTCTGAAATGCAGAAAGCGACAGTGTGCAGTCCAGCAGCAGCTTAGGTTGTCTCTAATTTGTATGCAGGTTCAGGAGAACTCACCTGGACACCGCGCAGGACTGGAGCCTTTCTTTGACTTTATTGTCTCCATCAACAACACCAGACTGGTAAGGAAAGCCAGCAACTGTATCTAGTAGGACCAAATACAAGTCATAGGGGGCTGCAGGTTTCATGGTTGCCCCTCCGCTCTTCTTCCTCCACTTTTCTGCAGAACAAGGACAATGACACCTTGAAAGACCTGCTGAAAGCCAGCGTGGAGAAACCAGTTAAGATGCTGGTTTACTCCTCGAAGACCCTGGAGCTGCGGGAGTCGACAGTCACCCCCAGCAACCTGTGGGGGGGCCAGGGCTTGCTTGGTGTCTCCATTCGTTTCTGCAGCTTTGAGGGAGCCAATGAGAATGTTTGGCATGTACTGGTCAGTAACCCCAAACTCTAGTCTGTATTGTTGTATGTAGTCCAATGGTAGTTTGTTTATGTATTCTCCTCTCTTCTCTTTAACAGGAAGTGGAGCCTAATTCCCCAGCAGCCCTTGCCGGCTTGCGGCCGCACACTGACTACATCATTGGAGCAGACACTGTTATGAATGAGGTAGTTTATCAGCACCTTAGGTTCTTGAAAATGTCACTCCTGCACATTCTCCACCTAGTAATGACAATGATTGTGTCTCTCCTCCTTTTGTTCGCCTCTCCGTGACTTTATCTGCAGTCAGAGGACCTGTTCTCTCTGATAGAGAGCCATGAGGGGAAAGGCCTGAAGCTCTATGTGTACAACACAGACACCGATAACTGCAGAGAGGTGATCATCACACCTAACAGTGCCTGGGGAGGAGAGGGCAGGTAACACAGACTTTTTAACACACTTCCCTCTTAGACTTGCAGGTATGAAGTGAATTATTTGAGAGCTGGTTTGACTTCCAAAAAGAAATACACAGAATGATTTTCAGTAAATTAGCCTGATAATCAGACTGATGAACCTACAGTGAAAGCTCTGATAAGCCCACTGTACACTACCTGCTCAGCAGCAAACGGCAGACAGACAACGGCGTTGCAGCTGCCTCTGAAGCCTGGGGCGCTCTGCTCTGCGGCCACGAAGCGCTGGAGGGGTGTCTTTGAAGGGACCGCGGTCTCGGTGAGGCTCACGCCGTGCAGAGTTAGCACTACAATGGATAAGGTTTCGCAGGGTAACAGACTCCTGCAGCTGCCAGTCAGTTTGGTGGGAGGGGCTGCAGAGAGAGGTGGAAGGTTTTGCATAGGTTGCACAGATTTTGCCTACCCCAGCTTTAAAGGAGAGTGAATATTGAACTTACATTTGCAGGTGGACAAAACTCCAAATGAATGATAATGTTGCTCTGTAACTGCATTTTTAATCCTCCCCACAAAGCTCGGATTTCCCGACCCAGCCGGGGGAAATCAGTATGTACAATTATGCACCGCACCGGGCCTGTTGGACCCTGAAAGACTCATTCAGTAGTCTGGAACTAGGCTAATCTGAACGGTTTGTTTGTTTGCTGGGATTCTGAACTTTTTTCTCTCTTTTCCAGCCTCGGATGTGGGATTGGCTATGGATACCTCCACAGGATTCCCACCAGGCCTTTTGAGGAGGGGAAGAAGATCAGCTTCCCTGGAAACTCTCCCAGTGAGCTCGTCAGTCCACTGAAGGATGGATTCACTGAGGTCAGGAAACATTTATCATTATGTTAATTGCACGTTTGAAGGAATGTCACCTACCTGTTTGTTTGACAGCAGCATGTTTTCTCTTTTAACTCCTTTAGGTCCAGCTTTCAGCAGTGACCCCTCCTCCCACTGCACCTGTTGTCCCCTCTGGCCTTGAAGATTCGCTGTCAGGCCTGTCAATCAGCACAGCCCCGCCCACCATGCCCAGCGAGCTGCAGACAGGTATACTTTCACACACATCTTTTTACTCCAACACATTAAGCTCATTACATAATGGTGAGATTTGGAAATTCTGTGTCACGCTCTCTTAAATGTTGTGCATATATTTTTATGTAGTGTGTTACTTGTGTCGCCCTCCCCTGCAGGTTTGCCCACAGTCCCTCTGCTCCCCTCCTCCACCGGCCCCTCCCTCAGCCCCCTCACTCCACTGAATCCTGCCACCACCAGCTTCAACCCCACCACCACGCTACCAGGTGGGTGACTTCTCAAACACACACATTCAAAACATGTCATCTGTCCGCTGAGTCAGTGAGCTTTCAACACCAAGCCCATGCGTGGCAGAGGCATTACAGCTCCTCTACAGACTTGTATGGCTGTGTACACACCCTTCCAGGAAAAAAAAAAAGGGGTCTGTCTCAAGTGCATTAGCCAGTATCAAGTCTGACTTAGTTTGTGTACACAGTACACATGCTTTGTTTTCTTGCAAATATCAGTAAACAGTATTTGCTTTAAATTTTAAAGCACTTAGCAGAAACTCCCTAAACATAGGCAGTGTGTGAGTTCCTATGAAAATACTATCAACCTTTTTCCTGATACTTTCGCTGTTTTTGTTCTGGTTGAACAATAGTCAGCTTTCCCTATGCCAGGAATTCCCACCTCTTCTTCATTGTGTCTCGTTGGCTCACATCAAAGCCCATCCAAGTCACTTGTGTCACTCCCTAATTAGTGATGAAATTAGGGAGTGGCCATTGTTTTTATGTGTCAATTTTGTAATATTTTATATAATTTGTATGCTGCGCTTACTGTTTGTTTGTTAGCTAAAATACCAATAAACAGACATAAAAACAAAAAAAATATTTACAATGTTCAGATTTTTGCACTAAAGTACTGTGAGTTTAATGTAAATAAGGCACCGGCAGATGATTGACTAATAATAATAATAATAATAATAATAATAATAATAATAATAATAATAATAATGAATGAATGAATAATGATACCACACCATCATATGGCATTGTTTGTGTGCGTGTGTGGTTGTAGGTCTGATGCCCCTCCCAGGTGGCTTACCTCCGCTCCCTAACTTGCCCAACCTCAACCTGCCACTCCCAGACCTCAGCGCCATGTCACTAGCAGGCACCAGCACCTTACCACCACCAGTAGGAACTGCAGGTAAATAAACCGTCTTACTTTCTGCACCGGCTTCACAATCTATACTATATATTCATACTCTATACAAGTGGCTCCCAAAGTGCTGTTCGGGGCCCCACAAGGGGTCACAAGTTAAATCTTGAGATGATTAACAGGATAGGAAAGCAGAAAAAAAGCATTTGCTGCTAGCTAAAATGATCATTTTTCAGACTTTCCTCTAATCTTTGCTTTATATCTTGTGAAATACTGAATAATTTTAGGCATTTCAGCCCTTTTTAAAAATTATTCAAACTAAACAAGGAGGGAAAAGTCAGTCTTTGGTTGAATTGGTCTCAATTGTAAACCTATGCAACCAGTGACAGGGGGTCACAAGTAGACATTGCTTGACTACGTAAAATATCTAGATGCATATCTAGTCAATAGCTCTACACAGTTGTTATTCTTTTGAGTGCGATTGTGATGGAGACTGCATGTCCCATAATGCATTGGAAAGGTAGTACTTGCAGCTAGAAAAAAAACATGAAGGATTCCATGGTGGCAGCACAGCAAACAAACAAAAAGAAATCAATCATTGCTAAAAGATTTTCACTCACTATTTGTGAAGTTTTTGAAATTTGAATATGACTGTATTGTCCTGCATAATTTCTTGTGAGAGTAGCTATATCAGTCGCTGATATACAAACTAAGTAATATGGTACATCAACATCAGTATAAAGTTTATTCTTCTTAGTATGAGTATATAATCTAGGATTCAAAGCATATATGTTTATACTAGGTATTAGTATATGGTCTCACTACGAATTTACACTACTTATAGTCAGTAATACAGTCTGTATTCAGATCATATACTATATGAGTACATAGTATATACACTGTATATATAGTATTATGCCATATGAGTATATAGCCTTGGTGTATTTATAATGCGAGTATATAATCTGATTTAAGATTATATGACTTGTACTACTGAAGCAATACTTCGACATTTTGGAAAATACGCTTCTTCGGTTTCTTGTCGGGAGTTAGATGAGGAGATTGATACCACTCTCATATCTGTCCATTAAATATAAGGCTGCAGCTGGTTAGCTTAGCACAAAGAGCTAGCCTGGCTCTCACAAAAAGTAAGCACCTTTTTTAAAGCTCACTAATTACCATGTAATATCTTGTTTGTTTAATCCATACAAAAATTGAAGTGTGAAAACGCGTTGCAGGGTTATACGGGGTTATATCCAGGGAGCAGGAACTTCCTGAAGCGTAGATTTCAGGAAGTTACCTGGCTAAAAAAATGGTCTGTTTCCAGTCTTTGTGCTAAGCTAAGCTAACCGGCTGCTGGCTGTAGCTGTATATTCACTGGGCAGATATGAGAGAGGATAGAGCTTTTCATCAAACTCGGCGAGTATGAGTATGCAGAGTGGTTGTAGGTTCATTTTAAATATAAATCCATGCAAAAAAATAACATCAATGCATCTTGTTTTCCGTTCTTTTTCCTTCCGTTTCCAGCAGTCCCACCTCTGGCATCTCTCCCACCCCTCAACCTCCCAGGTCTGTCCCCCTTACCCCCTCTACCCACCATGCTGCCCTCCCAGCTGCCTCCTCTCCTCACTCAGGGAGTGGCCCCCCTCCTGCCCATTTCCACCACCGCTCCCCTAGCCTCAGTCACAGTCACGGCAGCGCCTGCGGCCAACCCCACAGCCCACACGGAAGCCGCCTCCATGAACGCCACGGAATCACCGGCCACAACGGAAACAACACTAACGTTGTCTTAACCTGGGAACAAAGATCCCGCTTGCCATCAAACCAAAACACACACACACACACCCGGTTTCTCTCTTTCGTCCGTCTGTCTTTCTCTGTGTTTTTCTATTTATTTGGCCAAGAGGGACAGGCAGACAGCTGTGTTAGTTCAGACACAGAGGTTGGCATGCTCCAGTTGTGGGTGAGGAAGCTTGTGTGGAGCGATAAAGAATGAATGGATCTGAAGAATGGAGGACGGATGTAGACTGACCAACATGTCTTTATTGCCCGACTGTCATGGAGCTTGCCTAAGCTACTGTATGAGGAGGACGAGGTCTACTCTTTGGTTTGTAGTTTGCTTCGCTCTTCTGCAGTTACAACAATGCAAAGAACTATCTTAGGATTTCCCCCTCTGATCTGGCAGTCCTGTGTTTCACATAGTTATTTTTTTATATAAACCGTGTATGTTAATGTGGCTGGACGATAAATGAAAATTATTCAGTTACTCCTACATCATGAACCTCTTTTATAAATAAACTGAGAATAGCTACAACAACCAATGACATCTAAGTGGAAGTTCAGCCAACCAGTCGGCTCACAGTCCAGTCCAGAGGTCCTTTAACTACTCACACTGGAATAAATTCATCATCTTAGAGATTTTTGGTCTTATCGTCCAGCCCTGACGTGTAACTTTTTATCATTAGTTAATAGACCCCCCCCCCGACTAATAGATTAATTTGATTGACATGTATTCATTTTTGTTCAAATTGCTGTATGAGTGTGTCTCCACCCAATGAATGAATCTGCATTATTTTGCACCACCTTTGTGTTTTGAAATGATTATTCTGTCCCTTTGTACGTCTCATGTATATCCAGAACTCCACAGTAGCCGTCTCTACCACACAGGGATGGTAACAGCCTGAAGGCCATGCCAGAGGGGACAGAGGTTTACTGGTACATGAGCTGCTGAGTGTATGTGCGTACTGTTGGGGGGATCATTAGGGAGGGGTGCAACATGGGTGCAGGCCAGGTTATCAAGTACACAGTACGCCTCCTCCTGGCATGGCCGATGCAAACTTGTTGGCAGAGTTGCAGTACAGCCACAAGGTGTCACTGTAACCGAACTGTCTGAAAACATCTACACTGTACACAGTGCGAGCAATAAAGCCAAATTAATTTTACATGACGCCTCTGAGTCTTTATATGGTTTACAGTGTTTTTTTGCTACACTTTTAAATGCTTTCTTACAGTCCCCCCCCCCCCAATGCAAATAAAAAATTTAAATGACAAAACAAGATAAAGTTGTAATGGGAAAAGAATGGGAGCACAGCAACGCTTGGCTATAGAAAGCCAAAAGGGTCATAATCACCTGCTCAAGCGTCTGTCTTTACCACAGGTGTAGGTTACACTGATCACTTAGGTGTAAAGTGGACAAAACGTGTAAAACAAAAGGTGAATAAAAGTCACAAATGGCAGTAAAAATCATGTGAATGAATCAGGTGGAAAACAAACAGTAAAATGCAGTTCAAAGGTAACTAAATGCCTTTTAAAAACATCGACTCTTGTGGCTCCTCAGGTGGGGAAAACTATGATTCTGATTCAACTGAATGCCTGCCGACTGAACTATGACCAACTGAATTACAGTTCTAAGTATAATTTTTCTGCTAATCCAGCTCTGTAATGGCACTAAATATTGTGACAAACGGTGCCTAAAGAATTTCCTTCTCCTCACTGCTCATTAACACAGACACCGACAACCACCTTCCTCTGCTCCATCTTGTTAGAAACATTTCTAGTGGTGTTGCATAACCCTCCACAGGAAATATGGGTCACACTGCAGGAATTAAGACTTGTAAGGCAATCTTTATTGCATATGAATGACACGCCCTATCGTGGTCTGCTTACTAGCGGCTGTCAATTATGTGGTATATGCGCTTGATGCTATCACCCATTTTCTACTGTTTTGTCAAGTAGAAGGGGAAAAATAAAAGTAGACCAGAGGGGGGTGGGGACGTTTGTTTTATGCCTTGCTGCACCCAAGTGGATGAAATGACAATTTATCAAACTGGACGC
The DNA here is from genome assembly GCA_002120245.1 of Maccullochella peelii. NCBI lineage: Eukaryota > Metazoa > Chordata > Actinopteri > Centrarchiformes > Percichthyidae > Maccullochella > Maccullochella peelii. Next base: position 3,933 of record LKNJ01002869.1, on the reverse strand, counting down.
AGACTTTGCACTTCATCACTTTGCTTTCATTTGGGAGCAGCAAACCGTGAGCAGGTACTTCCTGCAGTTTAATCTGCCTGTCATGTCACTGAAATTACACCTGTGTTTGGGGTTTTTGTTCATCTAATGGACACACAGAAAATCAATTATTTTCACAAGCAGGCAACACAACTTGCTGTTAACCGCTCCAGCTCGTCTTTTATCTGAATTCTATCTCTTGCTTGCCGTGGGCGAGTGCACGTTGCCTGCATCTGAGAGGGTTTTAAAACGCCACAACAACATACAGGTAAGTGTTTTATTTACAGGACGACAACATTTGGATATATCCACTTGATTTCGAGTCGCAGTATAAACATGCTGCAACACAGCCAACCTGGAGAAGTACCCACATGTACTGGCATGAACAGGAGTGACTATTCCTAACTACACAGTATAGCTGGGCCTTTGCTCCGTATAATGTCTGTTGGACTTTTACATGAAGGTAAACAAAAAAAACAACCCGTGTGGACATTTATGTTGGTGGCAGAGGAACGTGTTGCACCCCACCCCCAAACAGCATAGCGGGTGTCCGTTTCAGAAACAGGGGCTCTGGAGAGTGTTCCTCTTAACACAGTTCAAGTATGCACATATGCAAGGCGAGAACCATTCACACGTTACAAACTAAAAGCAACATTTATAGCAGCAAACTGAGAACAGCTTTCAGGAGGAAATGCAAAATGAATTGAGCAAAGTGAGACACTGGGAAGCAAGGGTAAGCCTCATCATTACGTATTGGCTAGTTGAGTAATGTCTCCTGCACGTGAAATGTACACTAAAATTCTGTGTCCCGAGTCCTTGCAGTGCTGTAACAGCTGATCCAGCCCCTCAGTCCAGTCCAACTCTCTTCAGGCAGCTTGACGAGGACATCTATGACAACGTGGCGTTGTAATACTCTGCTGTTTTCAAACTCTCATCTGAACAACGAAAATGGATTAAGACAGAATCACAGATCCACATCCTGTAAACCCAGCAGACAAAAGAAAAAATGTGAGCCGAGGGCTACCAAGTCCAGAACTAGCCCTCGCTGTAGTACTTCATGCCAAATGCGTGAGACCAGATCACCACGATCTGGAGCGGAAGTGCAAATTGACCCCAGATATTTAATCTGGAGCATTTTCTTTTTATTAGTCGAGTCCCATCAAGGTTACAGCATCACGTTTAAGCTAACCCCTGTCGAGTGCAGAGGGACTACAAGGGTCAAAACTCAATGAGATGTGACCATCATTTTGTGCCTCATAACAAAGGATTGCACAATTGACTTGAACAGGTAGTCCAGATACTCATACCCTCTCTGCAACGCACACCTGTTCACTATCTCTTCTGTTCCCCGCTGGTCAGTGCCACCAACAAACACGCAACAAGAGAACAACAGCGGCTTTATGTTGTATTATGGTGGAGAGCTAAGAGAGGTGGGCTTGGAACCCCTATAGCAGTTGAAATGTCTCCTAAGAGGTTATTTAATAAAGACCATGAAGAAATCCACTAGCTTCATCATTCTCTCTTCTTGCCCGCTCTTTTCCAGTTTTGTTCTTTCCCGTCTCACACAGTCGAGTTCAAGGGTGCAACTCTGTAAAACATATGCAAAGGGCAGTACGCCTCCCTCCACTTCTTCACTCTTTTCCATTTAATTCTGCTCTGTTGCTAATGTATCCATTTGGGAACAGCTCAAGTAAAAAAACAAACAAAAAGATCCACATCCAGCATCCTCCAATCCCAATTCTGACAATTCCTGCCTTGAGATTGGCCAGTGGGGCCTGTCAGTCACGTGAGAGAGCCAGTCAGTAGGTGGGGAGAGATGAGGCAGAGGGCTGCAGGGAGCCAGAGGAGTTTGAACGTCTCATGTGAGGGAGGAGGTAGGAGTCCGAGCACAGCTGGTGAACATCGAACCGGTCCTCCTTGCGGTAGGCCAGACAGCGGCGGATAAATGCCTGCAGAGCAGAGCAGAGCAGAGCAGAGGAAAGGAGGGCATGTTAGAATGTGGGCTGCAGGCTGTGAGTGGGTCTGCGTGGAGGAGACTCTTCATATCTACTCAGAGGCCTTTTGTCTACTTAGTGTTTGAAAACTCTGGGAGACCTTAATACTTAAACCATAGTATGTCAATGTCTAGAACGCAACTAACATTACAACACACCAATGTCTCAACTCAGTTGTGCTTACGCCTACTGGGGTTGGGCAAAACGATTATATATAGCATGAGACGATTAACATTTGCCAACTGTCAGACATTTTGTTTTGTTGTTTACACTGAGGTCTCCATCCCTTTAATATCTCTGACTGTGTTTTGCAAATTACTCAGTAGGACTGCTTTACAGGATTTCTGGAACATTAGCTGCAGTTACATGGACAATATTTCTTCAAACACGACTGAAATCATTCTGATTAGAGATTCCACCTTAACTGTTTACATTAATGCTAAATAAAGGGATCCGCATTTAATCAGAATATTACTCCGCTTCTGTGAAGCGTCTAATCTGCCAGAAATATAACAGAAGAAGAAGTTTTTTCCTGCTTCTTTCATCTTTTCAAACACTTTTGACCATCGAGGCGTTCAACAATCCTTAAATCTTTCAAGTTGTATTTCAGCCACAGAGCAGTTTTGTTCTGTTTCCGTCCCTCCTGGAAACTCGTTCACGTCACCTAATGTTTCCCTCACGTGGGGCAAACATGCACAGAAATAATATGTTTATTTCAACCAGAGAGAAACCATCGGATTAAGTGTTTACATGGTTATTAGGCGCTAATATTTTTCTGTTGAACGGATTATCAAAGGAAGCTACTATTCACATGGTCATTTTCAGCTGAATGTAAACATACAGTATTAACTGGCATACTGGCCCTTGTGTGAATGCGTACTGGGTGTGTATTTATACATTTGTGTGTGTGTGTGTGTGTGTGTGTGTGTGTGTGTGTGTTACCTTGGCCTCTGTGCTAGCCTGTGGTTTAGCGGGGAATTGGACCTCTGTGGCTTTGAGGATGGTGTTTTCCTGGAGAATGTCCTGCTGTGATTGGTTGTGACCAAACGGCTGGAAAAACAAAAACACATTAAAAAAAAAAAAAAAAAAAAAAAATCTCCACCAATCCAACGTCTTTTACATTGCTTCAACTATTGTGACTGGAACCTGAAAAATCAATTCAAGAAGACTGAGACGGGTGGTGTGTAGTGGTGCACCTTGCGTCCGTAGAGGCACTGGAAGAAGATCACTCCCACAGACCAGACGTCCACCTTATTGGAGATTTTAGGTGGCTCCTTTCCCACCACAAAACACTCCGGAGGAAGGTACCTGAAACACACACACACACACACACACACACACACACACACACACACACAATGAATCAATGTCATACAATATAATATATGTTCATACATGTTTTTGCAAATCAGACTCCTTGACTTTTCCATGATTATTTCATACCGTTCAAGTGGTAGGAATTAAAGGTAATTCCTTGACCACGAAGAGGGGTTTAACCCACGTTACTGTGTCAGTCTGAGAGGGGTATTAGTGTGTGTGTGTGTGTGTGTGTGTCTTACCAGTAGGTGCCTGCTCCTTGTGATGTGAGGTCCATCCCGTCCACGCCATAGTTATCATCGTCCATAATCTTAGACAGGCCAAAGTCTGTGATTTTGATTTCTCCACACGCGGTGCCATCCACCAATAAGATGTTACCTGCGCACCACACAGACAGTGAGGCTCAGTACAGTTTGTGATTGACAGAAGGTCAGGTTCAGATAGTGGGAAGGATTGGTCCCAACTACAGCAGTATCAACGACTGCGCTGCGCTAGATACGCAAAGCCCAGCCAGACCTGTTCTACACCCCGTGTTTACAAGGAGAACACTACTCCAGCGTTTTTAAACAGATACCTTTTACAACGCTGCTGACCTCGTTTTAGT